>VXAZ01007128.1:4510957-4667815 GCA_013399875.1 Gymnorhina tibicen | reverse complement strand
CTCCCGCCGCGCACCGGCACCTGCCCGGGCGCTGCCGCCAATCGCCGGGAAGGGGGCGGGCGGGGGGCGGGGGCGGCGCGCCCGGCAGGGGCGGGAGTTGCGCGCACCTCCGCGTTCCCCCCGCCCGCGCTCCGGTGCGCATCCATCCCTAAAGCTGCGCCCCCGACAGGCAACGAGCGCGCTCCCGCCGCCCCGGCGTATGTCCCGGGGCCGCCCGCCGCTGGCACGCCGCTGGTCAGGGGGGACACCTGCGGCCCGTCCGCCACCTAAGCCCCAGCTGGCCAGGCGAGGCAGGGAGAGGCACAGGTGCTGCCAGGCGGTGCCTGTCTGGGCCCTGCAGGGGTGCGGGCCGCCCGTGGCGGGTGTCTAGCAAAGGAAAAGAGAGGCCGGTTGTCGGGAACAGGCGAGAATTCCATCCATATGGATGCGGCGCACCGGGCAGTCATGAGGAAGGTGCGGCCTGGTCAGTCATTCAGCTCATCAGTGAGTCACCGCTGTAACGTGGAAGCGCTTTTTTATGTCCTGAATCACTGCAGATTGTATAGTATCAGTCTAATTACTTTTCCCCTGGTGTTATTTTTCGTGCCCGTTTTTTTTTTTTCTTTTTCCATGCTTGCTTAACTTCATTTTAAAATAGCTGCAGCTGTTCACTGCAAGGTATGGATTTATTTGATCTCAGCTGAAGTGCTCTGTCAAGACAGATGAATTCAATAAATCTTGGCAGGTTTTCAAAGAAAATATTTTCTAGGAGAGTATTTTTGTTTATATTAATTTCACGGCATTACAAATAAACTGGTTTAGCAAACGTTTACTTCTATGCTAACCTACACTTGCCTGTGTTAGTAAAATGGGTGCCACTCTGTGAGGCAGACATCACATTCATTTTAAATGTGTATGCAAAAAAACAAACAAACAAAAACAGCTTTAGGAAGTACTCTGCATCAAACATCATTTTGTATTTCCCAAACACATCTATAGGTAAATACATGTCTCAGTGTTTCCCAAACAGAAGAAACTTGTTACTTCTTTAAATAAAAACAAGAAAAAAACCCAGTTATTTTCAGCAGTAACATTTTTTCAAGAGCAACACGACATGGCAACAAATCAGGGATTGACTTAAACAATAGGTCGCACACTGCCTGTATTAGAAGAGTAATCGATAACACACTGAGCACTTTTAATAATTGAAAAAACATTTGGATAGAAACCCCTCTCCAATTTCACACTTTCAGCTGAAACACTGGAACAATAATTTTTAAAGTCAGCCACCAATACCGATAATTCTATAATGCTTATGATTATACAACCATGAAGTCAAACAGATGAAACTTTGAGATCCTGCTCATCACACTCAAGCTACTAAGCTAATATTGAGTTCAAGAGTAATGTCTCGCCTTTGCCTCAACATTGTGCAATTAGATACACAGAGTTTTTTCCTTTCTAGGTAATATTTCACATTCTTCTCCACTGGAGATAAAGCACTGTACTTGAGGCTCTTTCATTCCACACCAGTACGGTAATCAATATGTTTTTACATGTTTACATTGTAAATCAGTATATTTTTACATGTTCACATTTACATGTTTTTACTGCAACAGTACTCCATGGGGACGGTATTAATCTATTGCACGGCTAAGCCAGTCATTAAGAACTGAGAGAATGCAACTAAAAGAGGGGAAAGGGAACAATGCATAAGTGAAGAAATACTGTAATCACCTTGTGGATACTGTGCTGGACTTCTCTATTTGACTATCTCCACCCTACTTGTTGGATGCCCTATTTGTCCTCATCTGCAGGTTTTGGTGTCTCACTTGGAAAGAAATCAACTTCTCTTTATGTCTGTAGCAAGTATTTTTGATGGATGCCATTCACAGTAAAAAAAACAAAAAAAAACCCGCAAAAATCCCAAACCTGCATAAAATCTTTTTCACCCCAAAATCATAGGCCAAATCATAAGGGATAGATGGGGAAACTGAGATATGCCAGGCTTTCCCTGGAATCACATGAGACACAGCCACTGACAAAATAGGTATCTGAATAAGCAGGCAGAATAAACAGAAGTCTAAGGAAGAGAAACTACCCAGCCAAAGAGAAGTCCCAAGTGGTGGCGTGGGAATTTTTACCCCACGAGCAACACATGCCCAAGCACCTTCCCACCCAGTGCCTGGCAGTTGCAGAGAGGAGCAGGGCACTGAGAAGTGCAAGGGATACAGGGAAGAGTGAGCAGTCATCAGGGAAAGGGGACTGCCTTGCATGCTTGTTTCACATCTTATAGCTCTGAAATTCCCAGTTCTCTTTATATGCACAACAGTTAGGCTACACTACAGACCACGCAATCTTTCAGTGATAACAACCTCAGTGTGGAGAGAAGCAAAAAAGAAGTCAGACCCAGGGAACATATCTGTAGTAACACCAACCATGTTGCCATATGGTGCTGATTAAGCAGCAGCATGGGAAAAATCTTGTAAAAAATGGGAGGCAGATCTGGTAATAATGGGGTGCAGGACAGGAAAATAATGTGTTTTCATGGTGGTAAGTTTCTCTTGTCACAATACAGCCTTTTTCCCTAAAGAAAAAAGTAGTCCAAATGTAGACTGAAATAAGCAGGCTTGTATTGCTTGGAATGCTCAGCACTAAATCCAGTGATGCCATAACTTGTGGCTACAAGGCTGCAGGGGCCAACAGGTGACTTTTCAGGCTGTCCCCAAGCTGTGCTGTGTAACCAGCTGGCTGCACTGGTGTAGGGAGGTCAGGACAGGCTGATGCCAGGACCTGTGGGACCCTGCCTTAGCCTGACAGCGAGAGTTCCGGGTAGGAGGTCCCACTCTACAAAGAACTTACCTCTGCTCTCATCATCCATGGAACCGGGCTGCTAGCCATAAGAAGATTTTTAGAGCACAGTTCATATAATCAGGAGTTCTGGCCATTTTTTGTAGGGTGGACGATTGTTGCAAAACCTTCAAATACATTGGGTTTTGGGAAAATAAGATTTGTGTTGGTTTGGTATTCCCTCAGAGGATACACAGAGGGGTGCAGAAATACAATTGTTAGCCAATGCACACAGTCGTGCTGAATTATTCATTGACAATCACAGACCACTCCAGGAGGACTTTGTGAAGTTTGCTTTACGAGTGTCCCAACCTTCTCGATTAAAGTAGGGTTTTTCAGTAGGGAAATTGGAGATGCAAATGTGGACAGTACCTGCTGAAAAGCCACCTGCTGTGCCAGCCACAGGGACCAATTATGAATTTATTCCAGCCTACTGGTGTCTCAGGGCAGCAAATGAAGACAGTAATAAGCAATTAAGTCTCTCTTGCTTTCAGGTGATCTCTTAAGACCTCAGAGTATTTTCACAAAATGTAGTTAACAATAATTTGATGGCAATGACTTGGAAGTCGTTGTAACCTTTTATCTTAGGGTCTTAAAGAACTTCATAAATATAAATCATATTACAAAGTATCCATGCAAAACATGGAGTATTATGATAAATAAGTTAAAATATTTAAGTTATTCATAGGCCATAAGAAAATGAGTAAGAAGAGAAAGAACGGAAAAGAATGGACACATTTTTAACAGTATTTAGTATGTACGGCATAAAATTTGATATTGCAGTTTGCCATGACTTTTCTTTGGAGATTTCAACAGCCATGCTCCCTGCCTCACAAGCCTCATAGTGTATGGAGGAGCTCTGACAAATGCTAAGTGTGGAAAGAGGAAAAGGAAAGCTGAGAAAAAAGAGAATTAAGGTTGTATACCTACACTATTAAAGCAGACAGCTTGAGGAAATTTTGGTATTTTACTATCAGCAGCAGAATTTAGGCGAGCTAACACTTTGAAAAGACACAAACTTACCAAACTCTCACAACTGGGATGAAAACAGTTGCAGACAAACTGTAACTAATGCAGAAAAAACAGTTTATGATCAGTGCGGGGAGAGAAAGGAGGGACCCTTTTTTTTGTTGTGGTTTTGTGGTGAATGAAAAGGCAATGACAGGAATATGAGTTAGTAAGAGAGATGGTAGAGAAAAAACATTACGTAATTAGTGAGGGAAATTCTTTCCACGTTTATTGGAAAGAATGGGGATAATCAGAATGGGAATGGGTTGCAGAAGAGAACATGATGCTGCTGTATTGCTGTTACTGCAGATTTCCTCATTCATTCAGGGTGCATAAATGCAAGCTTGAAGGTGTCTGTGGAAAAAGCTGCATGCAAAGAAATGAAGACTCTTTTAGTGCTCTTCCCTTATGACTGCCACCAAACACGTATGGGTGAGGACAAGATTAAGCTCCTACATTTCCACAAGTAAAAAGAAAATTCTTAAAAAGGTGTGGTGACTTCTTCAGTTTCCCCAAAGAATGGACTTCATTATGTGACAGTGGCTGAAACACACGCAACAAATGTCCTTCATCCTCAGGGAGTGGTTTTTTGTTTGTTTGTTTATTTTTATATCAGTTTTTCTCCACTTAGCCCCACCTTTCATGCAATAACTCCTTCTTAGTCACCGATCTGAGGACGAGCAGTGGCAGGAGGGTTATCATCCACCAAAGCTTTTCTTTAGAGCTGCATTTGTGTCCTGGGCAAAGTGGCACTGAGGATGTGGCAGCATCTTTAGTATGGCTCAGCTCCACTCTCATCTTCACAAATTAAAAAAATGAGAAGAATCTCTGTGGTGCCCAGGGGAGAAATAAGAAAAACCATGCAAGTCTCCAGCTAAACAGGAAAATGCTCATGTTAAGGCAGATTTGACTTCACAGATTCAAGCACTGAACAAACAGGAGCGAGTGTTGGTTTAGCTCTTGATCTCTTGTGTTTAGTGGTATTTTCTTTCAGCTTCATTTGATTTCTTTGTACCAGAATCAACAGATGGCTGTGAAATTTTGGGTTTAAAACAAACCCATCTAAAACTATTACGCCTGCAGCTCTCTTTTGGGTTCATTGCTTCTATTCTCTAGTACCTTCAGGAATTTTTGTTTTACCTAACACCTCTGATACCTAGAGCCAGACTACAAGAATACACTCTAGAAGGTTGTTTTTCATAAAAAGACCTATTATTCGAATAAATTGATGCTTTTCATTATTTGAAATTATTAAAATCTAAGTTGTCATCAACCCAACTGCCTTGGGCTAAAGCTGATAAATGAAGGTGATAGTGTTAAATGCTTTTCTGCCCCTTATTGTAACTCTATACAGAAAAACTATCCTCAGATGCATAGAGTATACATTATATAATCCTGTGCTTATATTTTACAAGCAAAACCACAGTAATAATGTAACAAATCCTTATGAACAGAGTCTTAAAAATCCTAGGCAGTACAAAACCAGTGAATTCCTTTAAGATTAGTCAAAAATAAAATACTTTATATTAACTTCTTATATTTTAGTACATCCTGAATGAAGTAGTTTTCAGAAATTCTTTTTTTTTTTTGAAAGAAACCCTAATCCTGACAGTAATTTCCGCATGGAAACGAGGTCAACGAAACCAGATCAGCAGAATTTTCCAACCAATTGTTTGGGGATATAGGATTTAATCACTGCTGAATCAAAGAGAAAATTCATCTTTTCAAAGAAAAAAAGTTTGCTCACTTTTTTCCCCTTCCCATTAGACCCTTGGATGGAAATTGGTACAATTTCATCCACGTTTACAAAACTTTTATGCAGCCATCTTACATTGAAGTCCCTTCTTCTGTGATATTCATCTGTTCAGAATCAGTAGCACATGGCTGAGGAAAAAATGGATGTTGTGAAAAGCAAAAATGCCTGGTGACAGTGAGGCGAGCTTTTGCAAATGACACAGGCTAGTTCATGAATGTTTCTGAGCCATATTAGTTAGATACACTGAGAGGTAAGGTTTACCCAAGAGCAGTAGTAACAGATATTCCAAGAGTCTTTTCTCCATGGTACATCTAGCAGAGATGGACATTAAAATAAAAAGTACCAAGCAGAAGCTATTTCCATGGTGACTCTTTCATAAAGGTAGTTTCTGTGTTCCCAAACCCAAGGCTTAGAGACAAAAGCATACCAGCAACAGCCAAAGCAATTAAAAGGAAGTTCCCTCCAGCACCCCATTCCAGAAAAGGACTGAGTCAAAGTATTGTGAAAGTAGATATGTCGGATGCTGGCACATCTAATCATGTTACTGTTTGACATATTCTTGCACAACCTCTCACATGCCTTGATTATGCTCAGTACCCTTTGAGCTTGTTCTGTACAAGCTCATAGAAAATACATTGTGCTTGTTTCAAAGAGCTTACCCCATGAATGCTTTAATTCCTCTCCCTGGATTTTCTATAATCAGTTTGTTCCTTGGTGTTTTCTCACACACAAAGTAAAATTCTTCTTATTTAATTTACCCCCAAAAGAACATGGGATGTACTGGAGCAGGATTATATCTGTCACAAGCTGCAGAAATGACTGTGTGGTTTTATTCAAATCAAATCCTCCAGGGATTGTCCCAAATACACACAGGTTTATTTTTTCTGTATCTGCCTTGAGACCTCAGATCAGCCATTTTACTTTTCCATCTTGTTTTAAAGGCATTGTGTCTGACAGGACCATGTCACTTCACCTTGCATTGTCCTTGCAGAGGGCTGCAGGCACTGCACGGATGCACTCCCCTTCTGCAAGACCAGCATCAGCCCTGCAAGACTTATTCCTTAACTCCTTCCGCTCTGCCCAAACTAACAACAACTAAACTTCAGGAATTTCTCATTTTTATAATTCCTGTGAGAACCACCTTTCCAGTTTGCGAACTGGCATACACCAGCCCTCCAGCAGACCCAGGCCCAGGTGACATACATCCTCTTTCCCTGCTCAGCTCTGGAACTCTCAGCTCTCAGACCAATAGGGTGTGTCACTCCAGACAAATATTTATACACCAAGCTTCATTTCCTCATGCAAGTTCCTGGTGAATGTATAAAAATACAATCATTAGAATTTTAAAACCTAAAATACCCACATCTATTAATTAAGTATTTAAGGGGAGAGACCAGTCTCTAATTGCACAGCTTGAACTGTTCATTTTCCTATGGGTGCCAATTATTGTTGTTCTCCTCAGTGGCATCTCTGCTGTAGGCTGTGGGGTAATGAAGACAGATGAGTAAATAGTGCATATAAGATATCTGTGAATCATTAACGAAGTCATTAAAACAATTATAGATAATTTTTACTGAAATAGGGTCTAGCACAGAGAATAGTTAGTCCTCTTATAGTTAGTTAGTGCCCAGGCCATCTGTGATACCAGGAAGAGAAAACTCTGCAGCCAAGTCTTAATCCAACAACCTTTTTGATTAAAAAAACCCTTTGACATTCACTTTGAAAGTCCTTAGTTGTGTTCTTGTGGTCATTCTTATGAGGAATTATTCTTAAGCACTGGCTCTTTGCTGACAAGCATCTCTGTGTCAGGAAAGATGCCTGTGGCCCTCACAGCAGGACTTGGGAAGGCTAACAGGATGGTTGCCCAGGTGGGCAAGCATTAGATCCTACCTGTAAATATAAAGTTGCAGACTAATGTTCATTTTCTTTAAATACACCTAGGCAGAGCATGGCCATCAACAGCCTTCCCGGGAAGGTGAGTTCTCCATGCGTTGGTTGGTTGGCACCAGCCTGCTGCATACGTGCTACCATAGTCCCTGTAACAAGTTGGCATTGTTTGGATCCTCCCTGTATGTAAACCCGTTTAGAACAGGACTCCATCAATGTGCAATTAGACTTTTACAGCCATCACTGCTTGATTTCTGGAACAGCAGATGGCCCATAATTCTTACTAGAGATTTCAGCCCTTTCTATTTCAAGTGCTCCTGGTTCTGTAGCTTTATCTCCTTGTGCCTGAACAGGAAAGCTGGAGTGGTCCTGAGGTGGCATCTGAAATGCAGCCTCACTCCTATTACCACACCTGTCACAGAAAAGTGAGGAATCTGCTCTCCTTTAATGAAACTGCCTTTAGTGAAGGTCTTTAATTTTTCTTTTTCTCTGAAATGCTCTGGAATGTAATCCTTGAAAAAACAAACCTGCTACAATTATGTACTACTGTGGTAGAAGAGAAAATAAGGTTTCCACAGCAACTATTAGTAGTGACCCAGCACACACCATGAGCATTATGTGACTTCATTACTTCTAAACCATTCGATGGTCTATATTAAATGGCATTAATGGGAATAGATTCAGTTACACTTTTAATACCCTGTTGATGCACTTCATGCAAATAGCTCTACTGCAAGCTATAATTCTTTCAAAAAAAAACCCCAAACCAAACCCTCAAACAGAATCGCAAATAAATTGTAAAGCCAGTGTTGCTGCAAAAGTTTAGCTTTTATATCTGAAGTTCATTTGTTTCTCTTGCAGCTATATTGCCCTTTCTTGAAATTTAATCTTACCTCTACTACATGCATAAACATTTAAAAAAATCTCCATATGAAGTACCAAACAATTTAAAAGTACTCTATTCTCGAAGGCATTATCAAGGTTCTTCACTTGGTGGAAGGGGATATTTTGCCAGTGGAAAAGTGAAAGGGAATGCAAAGGGATAAACAGAGAAAATTCAGGATCCCTGTAGCCCCCAGACACAGCTTTATCTGTGAGGTGAGGTTCTCTGAACAGAAAATGGTGAGGATGAGCATGAATTTTTGATAAGAAGACAGAAATACATAGGGTTTTACCAGCTGCATGAATAATAAAATTCCTTCAGTCTGTTGACCAAGTGAAGTTCAGGAGTCGGACATGAGCACCAGCTTTGGTGGTCAGCTCTAGGTCAGCTCATTCCTACTTATTGAAAAAATTATAGGGGACCAGATGCATGCACTCATGGAATCTGGTATATCACATCTCAGGAACTCAGGGAAAGGCAAAACAGAAACTATAAATGAAGTACAAATTAAGTATATTGCTGTTCAGTTGTTCAGTTGTTAATGGGGGAATCTATTCTCCTAATCTTCACTGGAACATAAACTAACTTTAGACGACAGGTCCTGCCGTTCAGATAAAAAAAGGTCTGTAGATTTCAGGGAATCTGCTAAAACTTTTCAAATCTTTTCCCAATAGGTTGTGGCTAATATGGCATCTTAAGCAAGATAGTCCTTGTGTATGGATACACACACAAATTGTCTTTCCAGACTCATTCAGTGTGTCTCTTTAAAGTCGCCAGATGAACAGATAAAAATCACATAATCTGCAATTTTCCCATCTCTGCTTACACTGTGCCTGATATGTTATGAGAGATGGTGCTGTAATAATAAGTGATGAGAGAGACTACAGTCAGTGATTCCTGCAGGCAGAAAATAAACCCACACCTTTCCCACTTCCCTTGTGTGACCATGTTGGGATGTAATTTGTGTCTTACTTTGCAGGATTACTACTCACATATGGGACTACTTAAATTTGTTATTTCAAGTAAAATTTATGTGAAAGATTGGTTTTGGCGATACAAGAAAAAAGCAACAGTGAAACAGCCAAGGTTCTGATTGAGACCAGTTCATCCATCAAGAGCTGAACTCAGGAAAGACAAAATTGTAAAGATGCATGGGAAGAAAAAAATCCCTAAAAGCTTCCAAGAGCTCTCAGCAGCAACAAACTCTCATTTTACAGGTGTCACACATCATTTTTGGAGAGGTCATACCATTGCTTTGGACCAAAGTCTGATTCCTCCCTGCCATTCCACTCAAGAATCACAGGATCTCGTTTTGACTAAGAGACTCCATCCCAAAGCAGTGAACGATATTCTGGCCTTGTTATAGAAATTCCAACAACGTCAGGACACTGCAATGCAGCTCTGAAGCCTGATGTAGCCCTGGTATTACCATGTTGCACAGCATCGCATTCTTTTCTTCCAGGTCTGTAATGACCCAGGGTCAATGTATAAGAGGTCCTTTGAGGCTCTGGGGTAGAAAGCAAGGCTGAGTATTCCTCTGAAGCTCCCCTGTTATGGCCTTGGCAGGGGACAGAGCTTCCCAAAGGTATTGGTTACCTATGGAGCCAATGCTGAGAGAGCCACACAGTAAAAAACAACCTGCATTCTATAAAATCATACTACTTACTTCAAATTTGTCTTACTGTTTGAGATAATCTGCATTTTAAAGTAAATGCAATCAGATTCAGGCACTTTGCAGCACATCCTGGGACACCAAGGGAAGGAGAGAATACGCTCAACATTGGAAATGACAGTGACATCGGTTTCTACAAGGACATGAGAATGGACTGTGTGAGGAGAGTGGTATCTGAATCTGTATCAGAGCAACTACATTTGAAACAGTGGCACCGACAAGGTGAGTCTCAGACAACCTCATTACTCTCTGGGTGTGATTACTTTGGTAGTTCTCCTAAATGCCTGCTCCTTGTCTTGTAGGGTCTGAATGTGCAAGTACCCCTCTCTGCCTATGCTGTACCAAATCTACCATGGATGAGAGTGATAAGTTCAATCGCTTCCCAAAATCTGTATGTGACTACATTTATTATTTTGCTTATTATTATGTTTTATTATTTCAAAGATTCTTTAATGGTCTTCTGGGACGTTGCACCTTATATACTTTTCAGAAGATTAACTTTTTGGAGTTGCAGCAAGTATTTCATGCATGCAAATAGTTTCTTTTTATCTTGCCAAAATAGCATTTTTGAGCTACTGACTACTAAAACTTTGCTACTCAAAATAAATTGTCATTTCTTTCCTCTGTCAGGAAAATATAACATGTACTTACTATTTGTTAGCTTTTTAATGAATGGAATTATAAAGGGGACTAGTAAAGAACCCAGCAGCAACCCAGACAACTGTTCTTGCACTCTACCTATAGAGATAAATTAGACTTTTTTTCCCCCCCCAATAAATCTTCA
Organism: Gymnorhina tibicen; assembly: GCA_013399875.1. NCBI lineage: Eukaryota > Metazoa > Chordata > Aves > Passeriformes > Artamidae > Gymnorhina > Gymnorhina tibicen. Next base: position 4,656,996 of record VXAZ01007128.1, on the reverse strand, counting down.
TGAAAAACACTAATTTATGTCTTTGGCCTGCTTTCTCCATCTACTGGTCTGAAACAGAATCTTTCCTACGGGAAATGTCAAGACCTTTTGTATTAAAATCTGACCTTTGTGTTTGCACTACAGCAAAGAAAACACGATGCCCCTGGAGTTCATTCTCTGCGGTACTCATGAGCCGCATGCCCCTGTAGTCCATGGACGAGGACAACAGACATCTTCCATGGTGTGGTCACATTTATGCTATTTCTTCTTAAAATACCTCCTCTCTGTAGGGATTTGAGCTTGAACAGTCATGTGATAGCATGAGAATAAATCACAAATCCACAATTTATACATCACCTTGAACCTCATTCAAGTGATGAGAGCAAATTGCTGTTTGAAGTTTGCTCTTTGTTAAGCAAAATGGAATACATGAATGGGAAAAGGTGGGACAATTGCCATTTTAAACACTGTAATGGTAAGAATAGCCCAAATTCTCTGAGGCTGGGTATTTCTCACTCAAGAGAAGCCAGTCTGCATGGAGGCTACACGCAAATGACATTGCCACTGTGTTCCTCCTCAGTCATGCTTTTCTCTCCTTGGGCAGTCACATAGTGAGCTAGCTCAAGGAATGTGTCAGGCCAAAAAATGCCTTCAAAAAGTTATTTTTTTAATCCAGCAACTTACACTTAAGTCAGCTTGATGAGAGAATGAATAACAGCCTGATCACAGTTCTGACACATTCAGATTCCCTGTTTTCCTTAATATCGCCTTAATTTCATCTACCACGAGAATTTCCCGTGTTCTCCTTCCAGAAGGACCCAATCACACTGTCCCTGGTTTATCTATGGGCCTGAGAGGTGTCCTTTAACCTACAGTGCCAGCACACAGGTGAACGTGCCAACACTGAAGTCCACTGCATACTCTCTGGATTAGGCCACCATGTATTCCCATGGAATGCAGGGAGTGTGTCAGCATGGATTATGCTCAGATCAACATACCCTGCACATCCATCTTCCTTATGCTTTAAACTACAGAGGAAATACTGATTTTCAGCATGACTCATTGACAAGTTTTGACGTCACTGTTTTCCTCTGACGAAGGCTTATGTTACTGGGTTCCTTCAGCCACAGGAAGAAACCCTGATCTCCTTCAAGGCTGAGCTCTCCCGAGGCCGGCATAGGCGGCTGCTGCATCACAGCAAGTAGCTACATCACAGCACCAGGATGCTGAGGTCTTTATTCCTGGATCAGGAATCCACTGCATTTGCACAATCAATTGGACCAGAGGGAGAAGAGACACAGGGGAAGTTTCCAAGTCTGGGTACATCATACAGCTGTTTGCATGGTGAGCCCAGATTAATTTCTGCACTGCGGGGTGTTTTGCTTTCCCAAGTACAACCTCAGCAAACCCAGTTACTCAGGGCCTATAAAATTAATGGCTTTTTTTTTCCCCCATCACAGTCTGGCAGCTTGCAGCTTTGAGTGTAGAAACAGGGGGAGATTACTAAAATTAAATGCAAAAAACTCAGCTTGTAAGCGTCATTAGTCTTGATGGCAATATGAAATGTTTGCTGAGGAGTTCAGAGAAGAGGATCATATACTTGACAGTGTGAGAAAGTGTATAACCTTGCTGTCAGAGGAGAAAAGACTGTTAAGATAGAAGAGAGAAGCCTTGCTCAGTGTCAAGGATGGCTAAGCAAGTGTTTAAAGCTAATCACAATGTGGAAAGGTAGCCAGGAGATGTGAGGCAGGAAAAAAATTGGAGTTAACGCTAAACCCACGTGGCCAAGCAAAGGAAAGAAATACTCTGGAAGCAACCCACGAGCAGCAGAAGTAGATAGTTACAGAGCACATCTTAATGGCAATATTGCATACATTCTCATTTGTGGATCTTTCTGGTCTCTACAAAGACAAGAGCAAGCAAATGGACGAATGATGCCTGTCTCCAGGTTAGACTCTTGTCTTACACTGAGGCAGGTGTGATACAGGTCAGCCCACACCGGGATGTATATGCCTGCATACCTCAGAGTCCTGCCTGCATCCACCCAGCCTCATCCGCCCTCCCCAACCAGCTTAGGGTGCTCCCACTCAGGGGAAGCTACTCAGGACTATCACAACCTGCTAACCCTGGTACTTGAGGCTGAGCCCCTCTGCAGCCAGACTGGGGTGTGCAGCCTTCCTCCAGGAGAGCAAAGGAGGCAGGCACAGGCTGGGGCTGCACTAAAGAGCTGGGAGATTTTGTAGCCCACGCCTTGCATGCCTAAATTGAAGGTTCTCTTCTTGCATTAACGATAATTAATTAATCCCGAGGGTGCAGGCACCACACCCTCCTGTCCTCAGCCCTCCCAGCTGTATGGTGAAATGTAACCAGGCTAGCTGGATTGAGTTAAATTCGGAGTTTCCCTGAAAAGCATTACAAACCCCTGTGGTTTTTCTCATTCCTTGGTTTGACAAAGGCAGTGGCATGTCCTAACGAAGTGTCCAGGCTGTATGAGGAGACATTCAGCTTCCCATTCCTTTGAATGCATTTGATATCACATTGTCCATCTCTGCATGCTATGGTGAAACGAGCGGGCAAGAAAGCAGGAAGAGTGGGGATCGCTTCCTCCCAAATCCCCCCAAAATGAAGCACTTTTTCAGAAAAGGAAATAGTCTGCCAGGAGCAGATGTGGCTTTTCTGTGAGACAGGGTAAGAGAGATGAGGATTGCAGTGGGTGCCAAATTCTTCTTTACCCACTCAAACAGGCAGGAAAGGCTTTGATTTCTCAGCACCGGCTGCAGTAAAGCTGATGGCTGTGCCCGTGTATTCCCCACAGTGCTTAAATAGAGCAACTGGGCACCATCTGCACAGCGATTATGAGCAAAAACACCCCCTGCCCTGGGTGCATGCACACACAGCAGATCTGATCAAAGCCAGCTGTGAGAAGAGAAAGGAAATGCCAATGGAGCTGGCTGTGCCCAGGGAAGGGATGTTCTGTGACCAGGGAGAGACCCACTCAGGGTGTCTATGGGAGTGAGGAGCCACAATCTGCTAAACCAGGGGAGCAGGAATTGTGTGCATGGCTCTAACAGGTACAGAGAAATATCCCTGGAACACAATAAACTGCCAATTGCTCATTTCTCTCCATCCAATTATAGACATTTAACCCCACAAGTTTAATACCTTCTGTGATTTTTGATGGCTGGAAGGACCCACGTCCTCTCACCCAATTAACTTGTGGCCATCGTTCGGTAGCTCACCCCGAACAAACCCCTGTTTGCATTGCACATCTCAGCCTGGCAGCTCATTTGGGTGCTACTCCTGTTCTGCCGTGGAGTTCAATGGCATCTGCACAGGCATCAAACAGTGGATCAACTCTGTCATTCCTCACTGTGCACTCGGGCTGCAGAGCAGTTGCTGTCCCAAAGCCACCCTTTGTGGGCCAGACCCTTCATACCTCACTGGGCTAGACCTGACCTCATCTTGTCAGCAGTTTCAGTGTGCTTCTGCCTCTCCTCTCTTGGATTTCTCCAGGACATCTTGATTTTGGAAATTTCCCTAATTTCCCTAACACAATGCTGAGCAGAATTGCAAAATCTTAAAAAAAAAAAAAAAAAAGAAAAGAAAAAGGCAATCTGGGGGAGGAGGAAATAAAACCTATCCTGTTTCCAAGCATGGCTTAAAGCTGCTTGCCATCAGACCCTGTCAGTGCTCATGTCATGTCGGCTGTCTGCTTACTTCTTGAATTCCCTCTACAAGTTTCTCTAGTCAGAGGAAAATAAAAGTGACAAGCAGCGCTGACGCGTATGTGCTCTGAAGAGGACAGGGGCAAAGTCCTCTGTGAGGTTTTAAAAATAGATGTGCTGCAAGGGTACAAAAAGATGGACTAAGAGTTTCTTTCCCCCACATGCAGCTTCTGTAGACGCTCTGAGTGCTGGTAGGGTCACCACATGATTTACTATACGTGTTTAAGTAGGATGACAAGACACACTGCTAGGTGACTGTCAAAATACAAGTATTTAATGGTTTGGGATCATTATCTAATCTGCTAATCCAACACTGCAAAAAAAATCTTATACCTTTTGCCTCTATCACTTACACTGTTTCCTGACATATTTGCAATAGAAAAATTAAGACATCAGTTACTGCAAATCGTTTTGATATAGGTATGACAGACTAAGAACTGGAAACACAGCAGGGATTTGTTAGCATTTGGCTGGGCTTTTCCCCTTTCAAGTCATCCTTCTAAGCTTCCTGTAAACTACTATAATGCACACAAGTCTTGTGGGTTTTGTCTCCCTCTGTAAAATAACAGGAACTGTGCACAGTATCACAAACACTTTAACCAATCAAGCACACAATTAACAACCAATTTGTATGTTTTGTCTGCAATTTTCCTCAGCAGCAGCTTTACTGGAGACTATTGCACAGGCTCAGCTTGCCTAGAAAAAGGAGATTTGCCAAGACAGTTGCAATTAATTGAAAGTTCTTCCTATTGCCTCTAAAGGTGTCTGAAAAGAAATTATCTACTCAGCTCTACCTACCAAGAAGAAGGCATTGGCAATTCTAAGGAGATGACATCCACTTTATTCAAATAAGTTTATATCATGGTTAGTAGAAAGGTGTACGAGGCAAATTAAATTTCTTATCAGCATTAAGACAGAGACAACTGTTGTGATAGGAATTCAACAGCATTATATTTAAATACTTATTTTGCAGGGAGAATATATCAGTGGAAAATGAAAAATCCTCCAGTTATCAAATACTCAACTAATGCATACTAAAAATGTGAAATACACCCAAGAACTTTACTTTAAAAATACACACTGGACTCAGTAATTCTTCACAGTCACCAGTGGATTATACTGTAAAAGGAATTTTGTTTTCAGCACCTTAATCCTAGGCTACAACATAAGAGCTGGTTTAGTGAGATACTCCAACCAGCACATGCACTGGGGAGACCAGCAGCAATATTTTTGCTGGGACTTTGGTAGTCCTGCAGCAATTTACTGATGTTTGCTTACCTGCACACCACAGCCAGCCCCAGATCTGAGTTTGTTTTAACAGATTTCTGATGTTTATATTACTTTCCTGAAATATCACCCATAGCAGACCTGATTCCTACCCGTGGATAAGTCCAGGGTATTGCTGGAGTTGACCTGTCTTAAGTGTGAAGAGATGTTTTCTACTTTTGCATATCACACAGTCCCAGAAGAAACAAAGGAAATTCCCTCACCTGCTTCATTCCTAGAAAGGAATCTCATCTTGGGGTGCTGGAGAACAGCAGATGACACTGAGAACAGGAAATTATTCCTATTATTAGTGAGCAGAAAAATTATTATTTCTGTAAATCTTTGCAGGGCATGCACAAATATACTCAAGACGTGTTTGCACTAACTGTAGCAGAAAGCTTTCCCCATCCCCAACTACAAAAAATGAAATGGACCAGAAAGCTCCAAATTCTGTTGTAATAGGGCAGGGATTCCTTGAAACTCTGGTAACTTCAAACAACAGCTGGGAACAAAGCTCAGAGTCATTTACTACCCAGAAAAAAATAATGGCATTGCACATTACAAGCCAGTACTTTATTGAATATGGAAAAGAAAAAAAAGTACCCACTATCTGGCAGAAGCCAGTGTTATTTATCTATTTACATAAGCACTAAGAACAGAAACCCTTTCTAGCAACAACTCCTAGCTTAAATGCCTTCAACGTCATGTTTTTTCCTAGCTACATTTGGCTCTTTGCACTATTGCTTGATAAACTTCTTGTTACTCACAGGCCTTTTAGTACCCAAATATTACTGATCATACTTCCCCTAAAATTTTGACAACAAATTCCCATTTTAATCTATTATGCAGTTTATTTTTGCTGCAGGAATACACCTCCCTTTCATCTCTCTCCCAAGTAACACCTTCATAAATTTTCTGTTCTTTCCTTCACTCCTCTGGAGGAGCTTAACCGCCCACAGGTTATATTTTTCCTCCAAGAGTGCCAGTCTGCTGCTTGTTCAGTTGTGACAGATTCAGTCTAAGCAGAGACCTTTCTCCTAGCAGGAGATTTTTAGTCCCACGGTACAGGGTACAGTATCTCTCTGATCGCGCTGCCGACTGCACTGTTCCCCTCTGTTTCTCTTGAGAGAGGATGTCCTTTGTGAGTAGGCATTGAGTGGGTGTGTTTGCATGGGTTTTCCCCCCCACTAACATCAACTTCTAGCTCCTCCACCAGAAATCCCTTTGGTCCCAAAGCAGGATCTGCTTCTCATCTACTCTCTCCATCCATGTAGGGAACCAGGTATTTTATTTTTTAGCCAAAAAGTCCTGAGGACTGATTCCCACACAGTCAAGCCTACAGCCCCTCCTTTGAGACCTCCTCCTCTGCATTTTTCCTGGAGAAACGTTTGTAATGATGTGCTGGCACATTTCCTCATACAGATGTTATGTGTGAGATGAGATTAAGCATGTTCTTGGTAATGCGACCTGTCAGTCTTAAATCATCTAGATTAAATAGCTATGTTTGCACTCTCTGAAACACACATGCAAAAAAAAGCTCTAGAGAAAAAAAAAACCCAGTCTTGTGCCAGTACTTGAAGGGGCAGGGAGCACCTTTATCACATAGGATTGCTCTAGGCACACAGAAACCCAAAGGAAGCCCATTCCAAAACCAACGTTTTGCTGCTGCCCTGAGTGACAATCCTATATGGCCTAGGTTGCCCATGGAGCAGACTCTGGCTGGAGGGAGTGTTGGCAGAGCTCCCTGCCGGCCCAGGGGAAGATGCTGCACCAAACAGTGCACATTCCTTCCACCCTCCCTGCCCCAGGCTGTTTAGGGATCAGGGGTGCCTGGAGAAGGGAAGATGTTTGGCCCCATATCTGGATTTAGGCTGAGATTTGCTGGATTGCGCAGCATCCTCAAATGTGCTCAGTGTTCTGGGTGTGCACGAAACATGTCCTTGTCATTGTCTCAGCTTTTGCACTGGGTCTGCCTGGAAAAGCCACCCTGTCCCCTCTGGAACAGGAAGGGAGCTACCATGGTCAGAACCGGCCTTTGGGGGGGACCAAGGCTTGTATTTTGTATAATTTCAAACTCTAAAACTATCTGTGAAAAACCTGAAATTATATTCCTGTTGTGCAAAATGCTCCAAATTACGTGTTTTACCTGGAAGCTTTGATGAAGGAATAATGAAATCACTATTCACAGACAACCCCCCCTGAAATCTCACATTAATATAAACTTACATGTAGTGGATGAGAATATTAAAACATGCACTAGGAGACAGAAAAAGTCTGGGAAAGAGCCAGAGACAGATACAGTCTGGGAAAGAGCAGCACAGAAAAGACTGACCCACTCATGTAATTTCTCTTTTCTAGTTTATTCTAGCAATTCCTAGAATTTAAAAAGATGGGAGAAATCTTTATTAAAAGATGAGATAAAAAGCGAAAACCTTTTCTGAAGCTGACTTTATTCAGATGGGCAAATTAGAAGTTTTTAAATATTCAGCCTTTAAAGATGGATGTTTCCTCTAATTTTTGTATCATGAACTTAATTATGCCTCCCCACAGATTGATACAGTTCTTCAATAATGACTGCTTATAAAATTCTGAAAAAAAATCCTTGGACAAAGTCTTTAAAGTAAAAACTGCCCCCAGATAATTGCTACAATAGTCTTCAGAAACAGGCAATTATTTTTCAGAAAATTAAATTTCAACTCATGGATTTATATAAAATGCCACCATTTGTTCAAACCTGAATTTCCACACTGCATAACAAAATGTGTTCCTGAGATAGTCTGATAAATATGTGTCAGCTTAGCTGAAATTTTGATGTGGCCAAAAGTAAGCATTACACATATACTTAATTACCTATATTATACTTAGAACTTGTATTTTACCTACATAGGACTTTTTAGATTTTCCTGACCCTACTGAGATCTGACCACCTTCAGTAATATAACAATTTAAGAAAATAATATTCTCAGTTCCTTTTAGTAGCAGTGCAGTCAGAGTGGGTGACTGACCCTATAAACTCTGGATTGTTTTTCACACAGCCTAAGAAGTGAAAAGTCGTGAGGCTTTCCTGGTCCTGGAAGGGCTTTTTCCTCTCCAGGTACTTCCCTAATGATCCATGAACATAAATCAGCTGGGACTCACAGTGATACTGCTGAAGAGCAGATCTTTTTCTTATGACTTGGCAAGACTGGTTCAAACACCAGATGGATCCAAAATAATAATTGGAAGAAAAGCAGTATCTTCTTCCACTGGTCCCCCACAATCTTTTTCCTGTCTCACACACACCTACACTCTTACAGTCACATGCTGAAAATGCTGCTCTTGGTAGGATTGTGGAGCACCAAGTGCTTTCCATTAAACATGTCCAGAGATTTGCTCTGTCGTGATGTTTCCTTCCCCAGCTGTGTTTAAGAGAGATTGATTTTGTTTAGCCGGGTTACCTGGAGCCGCTAAGCTCTCCAGCCAGTCTTCCAGGTGCTACTGGTACCACGCATGAAATGGACTGCAAACCAGTGGTGCAAATCCTTATGGCGCTGGGAAAGTGGGCAGGTTCTACCACGCCCAGACTCACTGTCCCTACATCTGCTTTCCAGTTCCTCTGGCAAAGTCACACTCGCTTGAGACTGGATGGGCAAAGCTACTCTAATTGTGTCTGTCTTAAATAGCAAATCCTCTTCCAACCTGTCTATTTTTATAAATGTCACATCTTCTGTATAGATGACCCTTTCTTTTCCTGAGTTTTCTGTCTGACTTGGCATGGGGAGAGATGAAGTCCGGGATTTGGCGGATGGCAAGGCAGTAGCTCTGGGATGGCATATGCTGTGGAAATGCAGTGCAGCCACTCTTTTCAGGCTCCTGATTACAGAGCTGGATTGCAAGCATGTCTGGCAGAACAATACTAGTGGATGGCACAAAAAAGGCTGAGAGAAGCTGGTGCAAACTGGCACATTACATTTTTAAGTATCCTTTACAAAAGCTCACAGATCAGCTTATTGCAGGACCAGCCTGCTGACTAACAGAAATTTATCAAACTAGTGATTAAACACCCACCAACAAAACAAGGCAGGGGGCATTTCTTTTCCTTAATGGAAAATCTCTCCCAGCATCTATGGGCTGAAGTGCCACTCGAGTGTTTCCCACAAGGATTTCTGGATCTGACAGAGCTGATGAAGGCGTGTGGGTAACTGTATAGAGAGCTCACTGCAGCTACATCTCCTGAGTTCCTTTCAGCATGCCTCTGACCAAGAGAGAGCATCCTTGCATGGCACCAGTGTAAGGGGAGTACATCCAGGGTCAGAAAGGACCTACAGTGAACAGACCTACAGTGCAAACACCCAAAAGTCCCAACTGGACAGGCCCTATGGGGCAGTAGATCAGCATGTGGGTACATGGCTGCTGTTCATTTCATGGACTAATCACATTGCTACCTGGCTGGTCTGTGTGCTGGCTGCCCCTCCAAGGCTACAAAGGAGGTAACTACAGGAAAACAGCAGCATTTCTGCCCTTTCAGTCCATTTTCAAACCATTTTCCCTGCAGTTAGAAAGCAGGAGTAGAACAGACATTTTTATTGCTTGAGCCCAGAGATAATAAACATAGTGATTAGCCAATTCAATACTTTTAGGGCTTTGTGTTTTTCTAATTTAACACAAATGACTCTTAAGTTCCAATTTTAACACAAATGACTCTTAATTTCCAATTCATCCCCAACACAGCAACAATCAGCTCCCAGCATTGCATGAAATATGTCTTTTCTCAAGCTGTGCTAACAGTTAAAAAATCATCACTGCTTAGGCAGTGATTTCGGACAATACCATTCTAGTTTTTCCCTCGAGGCTCAAGATAAACAGGTTTTCTAATGATTCCCCTTAGAAACTTCAAGTAGTGAAGCTAATCCTTAGTCAGCTTGTCTGTTCCTGTGGCTTTTGTGCAGCAAATTAAGACATAGAAACTATGTTTTTAATTGTGTCTGTGCAATAGAAGTTGTGATACTGGGATCTCCAATCATTCTTTCGGTGCTTTTAGGAATCCACCACTACACATAGAAAGGTGATCATTGTTTCTCCACCTTCCTACTGTCATTTCCAAAGATATCACCTTAATTTTGTTTCCTAAACCCTAAGGCACCACAAGAATAACAGTTTGCTTAACTTTCATGGTGGCCCACAGTATAAATGACAGATGAAAGAGGAACAAATATATCCAAGGGCAATTTTTTCTGAAAAGTGAGTCTTGTAAGCTTACCAAATTCTGAGGTCTGTTTTCCCTAACGTGTTGATGGGAGTTAAATGTTGATTTCCAGCACCCCTGGATGCATGCCCAAAGCCTTGGGCTGCTCGTGAGCAGTTCTGCAAATCAAATATTTTACTTCCTTTGCTTTGATATCAAGTGCCTGAAAGCAAACAGCTGCTTTCTGGGAAGACAGTGTGTTTTGCTGGACAAGAGCAACATTTTTTTCCTATTTCCATTTCACGGAAACACTCTCACTGGCATCCAAATTTCAGAGTTGAGCTTGACCCAGATGGAATTTCCTATTGGTTTTGTTTCGTCTTTTAACATGGTAATCCCCCCACATAGCCACCCTCTCCCTTGGTATTTGGGTACATTGTGGTCTCTTCTCTCTCTTTTCCTTTCCTTGGAGCTGCTCAGCTCTCAGTCACAAAGCTGCCAGAACAAGGCTGCTCTTAGAGGCTAAAGGAGATAGAGGCATTCACCCTTTTCTTACATTAAAAGGCTGTAACACCAAAAAAAAGAAAAAAAGGGGATTTTCTAAAATAGCCACAGCTCTAAACAGTCACTTTGGACTAAAGGATTTAATTTCCCTGTTTGACAGGAACAGTGAGGGACAGGACTGATTAGTTTTCTTTGCATGTGCTGCACCTAAGAAAGGTGAGGGCTGCTTGGGGAAGTCTTTGGAGCCAGAGCAGTTGGGTCCAAGCCAGCACAGAGCAGCCGGAGACAGCCCAGACTGCTCCACAGTCCTGGGACTCCTGCCCAGCAGGTTGCTGGAACTACCTCCACTGGGGAATTGCAGGAGGCTCGGCTCTCACACAGCCTGCAAACAAACAGAGGGGTATCAGAGAAACCCTCAAGACCAGCCCTCTTACCCATGACATTACAGGACCAACAAATTCTTCTTGCTGGAATATTTGCAAACACTGTCCTTTAGGCTACACTAGACATAAACAAGCACAGGAAGGACCTCTTGGTTTTGCATGAGGCTAAAGCCAGTCAGACATCAAAAAGGCAATACACGTTTCTATAAAGAGGTTTAAGATCACACCATATTTAGGCTTCCAAAATCCAAATTATATTTTAATAGTTTAAACATAGCCACACACAAATCATAGAATCATAGACTGGTTTTGGTTGGAAGGGGCCTTAAAGATCATCTAGTTCCAACCCCTCTGCCATGGGCAGGGACATCTTCCACTTGACCAGGTTACTCAAAGCCCCATCCAACCTGGCCTCAGACATGTTCAGGGATGGGGCACTCACAGCTTCTCTGGGCAGCCTGTTCCTGTGTCTCACCACCCTCACAGTAAATAATTCACAGCTTGCCAAAAGAAGCTGTGAAAGGTAAACCACAGTTTTCATTAGGAAGCTGCTATGGGTGTGCCACCATTCCCCTTGTACCCCAACAACGAACCTGTCAGTTCTCTGACCACAGCCTGCACCAACCTGTCTTGAAGTCTGGCAGACCAGTTCAGCCTAATGTTTAGCATAGGCAAGTATGGCATTCAGGATGTAATGCCTGTTCCTTTAAAATATGTTCGGGTTGTTGGTTTTTTTAAATTTTAAATGTGTTAAATTTAAACCATTCTGGCTAAAATTGTGAAGACAGCTCCCTTGCAAGAAAGTAGGGAAGGTTTCAGCTGAATTTTCTGTTCCATTCCCCTGAGTGATGGTAGGAGGAAATATTTTGGTTTGTCTGTTACACTAAAACTTCTAGTGTTTCTTGCTTTACAGTAATGAAATGTTGAGACAGAAAGTGTCCTCCATTGTAAATGATTTGTGCTGTCATTTTCCAATCAAAATGGATAGATAACTGATTTAGCCATGACAAATAATTTTGGTTACTTATTCTGTCCGGATATCATAGCTTATACACATTTACATTAAAAGGCAGTATATCAGAGAAAATGGGGGCCTCACAGACACACTCAGAGGCAAAGCAGTAAAAAACATGTCCTTGCAGACAGTGCATTAGCAGGCCTAATGGGTGTCTTTTGTGATGCCCCCAGATTGTGCAATCCCATTTTATAATAAATTACTGTTTTGAGCAGTTTATTAACAAATCTGAGCAGAAGAGGATATCCAGCTATTATGTTTCAGGCTCTATGCATACATTACTTTCCTGACACCCCAGAGATGTTCTCATTTTTTAATGCAAATGCTCTATGCTGCTGATCAGTGACACATTCTCTTACCCTGTTTTTCTAAGAAAAGGAGCTATGGAAAGGTCTTATCCGTGAGTGCCCACATAATTACTTTTAATCCAAAAGACAATTTCAACTACATCTCAGGCAGGGCTACATGCCCCAAAGCCCGTGAAAACATGTGGAAGGCAGAGGGGCAGCAGAAGGATGGAGAAGAACTGCCCTACAGGCAGCCAGCACAGGCCACTGCTCCATCCGCGCTTGCATAATTCTGCTGAGACATTCAGGGAAAAATACAGGAGCCAAAAATCCAAATCTGTCGGAAAGCAGACTTCCTTGGATCTGTTACCAACTGAACAGCTTAAATTGCTGTGGGGTAGTCATCATGCTGCTGTAAAAGGAATTAATCAAAAGGGCATGCAAAGCTTTCTGAAGACTTTGATTCTTACAGCTGTTCCAATCTAAGTGAATCACTCCCGTTTTCCATAAGGTATGTACTTTGACATGTATGGTCTCATCTCTGGGCTTCAGCAAAAGCTGGCTTCTCTTTAGCAAGCAGCCACTGACTATATATTTTTTAAAAAAATTTTCTCTGGAGGTGGATGTAATCTCACGAAAAATATACATAGATCTTAGAAGACTGTCCTCTGTCCAGCAGAAATACAGCCTTTGCAAAACTTCCTAGCTGAAGGAGGAATAAAACAACCATAATAAGCTGATTTTCAAGTATTTGCTTTTTTTCCCCCCTCAGATGCTGGCAGTAAAAAAAAATCCTTTCTAAGAGAGGTAAAAGTTTGAAAATATTAACAAGAAGTGAGAGGTGGTGTAAGAGGCAGTAAAAATATTTGTCATTTACTCAAGAATTAATAAAAAAACAAAGCAGAAAAGATGATGTTAAGAGAACTAGAATGAAAAAACCCTGTTTATAACCACCCACTATAGACAGAACTGCTTGGTGTTATCCAGGCAGGCACCCTGCTGTTCCTGTTCCACCCCCATTTGTCTCCAGGGCTGGGTGTGTACAGAAAAATGTTAACCACGTTTCACCTGCTGAAAAGGGGGACATGAGACTGGAGGATCACTGTCTCTGGCCCTCTGCAAAATCCTGTGTGGCCAATGTAAGTGGTGTTTGGCACAGCCAGTCCCACAGCGCTCCCAGGCACCACCATCCAACCTGCACATCTCTGAAGCACATCCTTGCAGCCTGATAACTAGTTTAAGTATTAAAAGAACAGCTTAAAGAGGCACAGTGCCAAGGGGGAGTCTCAGCTGCATCTACCACTCAGCTGTGTCAAAGCATGGAGGGAGAAGCCCAGTGGTACCTCAGAAACCCCAGCACACTGTGTCATGTAACTCACCTTTTCCTCCAAAACTGCTGACAAAGGACTTTCCCTGTTTGCAAATTCATACCACAGGTCTGGGTTAGGTGCAAATCGACATCCCAGTGTAGATAAAATGCAAATATATTTTCATTTTTCATTTGCAAATGTCCTTGCAGCTCCTAAACCAAAAAATTCTTGATAAAATTTACTTCTGGTAGTGTGCTTCTGGTAGAAGTTCCCTAAGCCAGAGAAACATTCAAATGATTGAAGAAATAATTCCAGAAGATTGTTTCAGGGTTGGGATATGGGCTATGTTGCTGATTATTCCATATCAAGTGCAAATTATTAATCTGTGCCATCCCAAATTGCAGCATTGCTGTTGAGGGAAGTGATTAATATTTAAAGTATTATTTAGCTTAAATTGATGTAGAGAACATCTCTTGCTCAAGTACAGGAACATTATTTTCTAGTATTTCTGGAGAGTACCAAGAGAAGTTTATTTTGGTAGACACTACCCACAAGAAGAAGACTGAATATATTGAATTGATAAAGTCTCTCATACCGTCTCTGTATGGGTTTTTCTGAGTGGTTTTTTTTCCCCAGTATTGCCCCTTCTGTTTCTAGTGTGAATCTGACTCTTTTCAAAGTTAAGATACCACATCTGCATCTCTGTTGAAAACACGTATTCCTGTTTTTTCCCTTCTGTACCTGAAGCAGAAATAGCTTTAGGGAAATGTGAAGAAGAGTCAGGAGAAATGACAGTAAATCGGCATGTGTTTCATCCCATATATATAAGACTGGCAAAGCAGAGGAAATGCAATTACATTGCAGCTTTGCTCACTGGCTCAGGCAGTACAGCAAGCATTGCCTGCTCAGGTCACGGCATCATCAGATCCTGGGAGGTAGGAAGGGACCACGGGAGGACATCCAGTCCAGCCTCCTGCCCAAATCATGGTCAACCGTTGGATCACACCAGGTGCCTCAGGGCTTTAGCTGGTCAGGTCCTGAGAGCCTCCAAGGATGGAGGTGGCAGAATCTCTCTGGATAACCTGAGTCATAGCCTTTCCTGTGATACCTGTGGGGTAGCAGAGTTCTTCCCTGTAATGACAAGTCCACTGCTATGACATGGCCATACTCTGAAATCCTTGCCTACAAGCAAAGCCTTATGGGCTCATGAGAGGTTTTGATGGCTTTCCTTGTGATGGTGTCTTGGCTCTTGCACACTGAACACCAGAGCCAGGGTTTCCCCCAGCCTCTGCTATGACTCAGTTTACACCATGTATTTACACCGTGCCGGACAAGCTCCCCAGCTGTCCTGAAGCACAGCGGGATGGCAGTTTCCACTTCTCTTGACAGAAGAAGAGCCCTCCCACATGGCCACTTCCCAGACTCATTATCAAAGCCTTCCCACATGCCTAACTAGTGAGCCAGTTTTCACCTCTGTGCCCAATATCTCGCAGCGGAAAAGTGACGTCACTCTGTGACACAACATGAAATAGCCGGAGCAAGCCTCCATCTCAGTTGCCTACGTCTACTGAGGTGGTAGCCTGAATTAGAGAGACTGCAAAATGCCTTTTCAGTATTAAACCAGCTAAATCAGAGTGGGAAAGTCAGCCGCTCACAGCTCAGAGTGGATATGCTTACCTCTCTGCATTCCTCTCTGGGGCCAAACCAGGTGTTTCTTGCTAATGAAATTGCTGAGATCTAACAGAATTAAAAATATATGCAAACACAGAGAATTGAACAGGGTAAAAAAGCAGTTTAAAAAAGTGTGATCACTCAAGAAAGAACTGTGATTTTTGAGACAGCTATTTCTACAACACCTGTTCTGGTTTGGCTATTCTCCTCTTCCTGCCTAGAAAGACCTGACCTCCTTCACTAAACCACATCGGATACCTTGAATTAGATAATCAAAATCTTAAATGTTTCCAGTCTCTCATGCACTTTGACATTCTTGGACTTCACATAAAGGGCATTTGTTGAGTGATGTTTTTTGGTCCCATTCAGATTTCAGCACCCTCCAGCCAGTGTGTATTGTCTCAGGAGGCACATGTCAGAATGGCCCAGCGAGCACAAACCTTCCTATTCTCCCTGCAGGGAAATTTCCTCGTTAGGAGAGCACACAGGCATGAGAAACAGGTCAACCACCCCTGATGACTTTCCTTGTTGCGAAACACAGGGATGCTTCTATCAAAAGAGCTCTGGAGGAACTCTGAGTCACAAAGTTTTGCTGCCACTTTCTGCAGCCCAGAAGAACACTGGAGTTTTTGTGACTGGTCCGTGAAGGTACACAAGCATGGCACCAACACCCATGAAAAAAATGACATGTTTAACTGCCAATCCCAACCCTTCATAATTCCAGAGCTGATTTAATCATCTGAACCAATGGTTTCAGGGCCAAATTAAATGACAAAGGTGGGAGAGGGGCACAGCACTGATTCCCTAAATAGCACTAATTGTTCTGACCTGTCACAGTAGATCAGGATGAAGGCTTTAGGCTAGTGAGATAGCCATGAAGATCAAATAGGGATGAGGGTAGAGGAGAAGTAATGTGTATTTAATCCCTTTTTCTAAAAGTTCTTTGAGGTGTTTCCTGGGCTGAAGTAAGGGAGTAGCCATCAGATCCACATGACCTTGCCCAGAGTCCCACACTATGCCCCCAGCACCCAGAGCAGGAGCCAGGTAGTGACCGCAATACTGGACTGCTGTCCCATCTCTTCCCCATCTTGGCTGGCAGGAAGGTCCCTGGAGAGGGAGGATGACAGTGTGGTCCCAGGGCACTGCTGGCACAGGAAGGGCCAGAAGGACACCATCATGGCAGGTCCACGGTCAACGCATGTCACCTCAGCAGATGCTCTCTCACCAGTGATACTGAGGGAATGAGGAAACCGAAAGGGAACATGCAAGCTAAAGAAATTTGAAAAGAAAGTGATGCAGGACATACTGTTTCCCTTATTGGTGCAGTATTCAGAACACTGATTTAGGCTGTGTGTGTGCTAAGCTCAGGGTTAGGGCTGTTTCCTCTTGCCTCTCCAGGGCTGCCTTGCCCAGGGGCCACATGGGCTGGACATCCTAGATCTCCCTGTGCTGCTTGATAGCTCTTTCACAAACCACTTTTCTTCTCTAACCCCAGCCAGTTCATCTTAATGTTAATAAAAAGATTAATGTCAGTGTTTGGAAAACTGATTCTGTGCCCACAAACAATAGCCTCATCAGCTCACTGAACAGGAGCTCAGCAATTATCCTCCAAATGAGATGAATTGAAAGCAAAGGCACTAAGCTCAGATTCTCAGTGTGTCATATTTATGTAAATATCTGAGTAAAATAATCATCAGCACTGCTCCGAGAGGTGAGGAGGAGGGGGATAGCTGGGGGCAGAGTGCTGGCAAGGCATCTAGAAACTTCACAACCAGAAGCAGAAAATATCAAAGTGCCATGAGGAGCATGGATTTGGGTTCTCCAATTGCTTCACGTTTCACTGAACGTGATATTTGTGCTTTGATGGTTTTGAGTACTGGGGGTAAAGTTCCACCTGGGATAAAGGTTAAAAGAACCAGTGGCTGGAAAACGTCATTGCTGAGAGACAGAGCTTTTGAGATAGGTACTGGGAGTGCCCCAAGCCCAGTGGGCCGGATGAGAAAAGGGGCAGGAAATCAAAGCTTTATAGAGCACTGTATACTCACAAAGTCTCTGGAATTCTCTCTTGTTCGCTTACCCTCAGTATTCTTGCGTGAAGCTTCTGAGACACCATCTTTTAGGGTTTATTTAGTATTTCCCCACTTCTATGCAGTTACCTTACCAGGGCTTCAACACATAGCAAATATATGGGGGAACTGAATGGCCGTGATCCAAATGCTTCAGGGCCATCTTTACAGAGGAGGTGCTATCGCAGCTTCCCTCCCAACTTAGCAAAAAGTTCGAGCAGAAACCTTGGTTTTGGTCATTAATGGAAAGCAATAGAACATGTTTTTCTGTGCAAGCAAAGTTAATCAATACCAGTTTTCTGGAGTTATGGTTACGTGAGCAGAATATAGCTCTGAAAGTCAGACCTCACCACAGGGAGGTCACTTAAGAAGTCAGTTTAACCAGATCTTGCTGCCTGTGAGTGCTACTAGTCCTGCTATTTCTGAGCTCTGCTACAGAATTTACTACAGTGACCTGTGTGAAAACATGCAGTAATGCAATTCAGTTCTGGAAACTCTGTGGCCAATTTGTACATTTTCAAAATTAAGTTACCCTCATTTAGCATCTAGTTATTTATATCCCTAAGGAAAAGGGTTTTTTAGTATAGAGGTATTCAAATTTTAAAGGCAAAAGAACAAATGAGCCAACTAATAGTTCATAAAATGATCTTCCCAGCTTGCCTTGATTGATACTGCAAAATTATTATAATGGAAAAAGCATTAGAGGATCTTGATCAAACATGATCCTTCAGTGCTAAGGAACCGCATTTTCCTGCATACAGATGCAGTTTATTCAGTCCCTCAAGATTTCACAACACATGAAGACATCAGTATTTTCAGCAGAGTTAAGCCGTGCAGTTAAAGAACTCCTCTACTGCTGCACCACAGAAAAATAGAGTAGAATCATTTCACAGGGATAGCTAGTCCTTTCCTAATCAAGGATCAGCCAGTCTTACGGTGTGTGGATGCTGAAAGCTTGGTCGCGGGGAGATTTTCCAGCTTTCTGCCAGCGTCCGTGTGAAAGTCCTTGCCTTCACACAGATGCTGGCCGAAAACAGTCAGAGGTTTTTTTGTAAACCAATCCCTTTATCTTGCAGGTGCAGATTGTTATGCAGTATTGTTGTGATACTGACTGGAGAAATATTTTGAAGTGGGTGTTGTAGAGTTTAACCAATCACTCTAAGAGGTGGATGGTCATGGACAAATAACCTTATGCCATTCAAGTGAACTAAGATATAAAAACCCGTCTGTAAATTGATAAATAATTCTATTTCTTCCTGGATCAAGCTGTGTAGTTTCTAACTCCATCCCCGGTACAACAGTGACAACGGTGCACCTGCTATGAATTAATGCTTCCCTCTGCATCAGCCCAGGCTGCTCCAGGGACACTGCCACACCTGGACCAGGCTTAAAAACAAGTGGCTCCTTTACAAGTGGTTTCTCTCTTTGCAGGAATGTGAATTAATAAAGACCAAACCACTCACTTGTTAACTATTTTTTTAGTGAACAGCCACAACAAAATGGTTTAACAAAACAAGAGTAACCAAATTCACTCATGGGCAGTCTGAACAAGTAGGTTTGCTTAGTTCTGAGGTGCCAATATTAAGCAAGTTGCTCTCCAGCCACAGTCAGCTGGTGCCACCCGCGGGCTTTGGAGGACTGCCAGTGCAGTCTGTGCAAGTGCTTCCAGCCGAGACACACGGTACCATGCAGAAGATGTAACAAAGCAGAGACGGAGAAGGAGCAGATGCTCCAGAAGACTCTCTACCTGCTGTGGCTAATAATGGTCTTTCCAAGCACACACACGGGGTGTGCAAAAGAGGCAGTGACAGTCACACGTAGATGTGTCACTGTAAGGATGTGGTACAGAGCAAGCCAACACTAATGGCTCGCTCGTGGTTTTTGACCAAGCCCAGTGCGCAGACCCTTGCTCAGCAGTTTGTCAGTGGTGGGAAGCCCTGTGGACTGAGGCAGCAGGAGCAGGTTTTGTCTGCTGCACGTGGTGCAGGTTGAATGCAGGTGATTCAAAATACATGCGAGACTTGGATAAATAAATTTGCTGTTTATGAATTACAACCCTTTCCACAACACAAAGCCTGGGTGGACAGTTTTATGAAGTCTGATCCGTCAGTGATTTTATTTCTATATAAATAGACTGAACTGCTCAAAAATAATAAAAAAACCCGATGATGCTGCAAAGCCAATGCTCAGTACCTCTAGAGACTTTATCTGATGCTCCTACCACTGCTGGGTTCTGGCACAATGAGACTTTTACCCACGTGTATCTTATGTGCTGAGTTTATTACGTCTTCACAGTTCATGGAATAGTTAAATTACTTTCTCAGGATCACATAACTAATCTTCGTCAGAACTGAGATGAGAAGCCAGGTGTTCTCTTTGACACCACAGTCTTCAGGACCTAATAACTAGATTTTATGTTTCCCTCTTTACTAGCTTCTGCTGGATGAAATGTAAGAGCAATTCATCCTGCATTATATGCAGGAAAGAAAGCAGAAATTTGAATATTTGCCATCTGCTGGGAGATGCTTTGATTTATTGCTTTCCAGCCTCAGCTGAAAATCAAACAAGCTCTAGAGAGAAACGTTTCCTTAGGTTGTTGTACTGTGTGTATCTCTGCTCAATGCTAAACTAAGTCACAAGGATTTGGACAGAGAACATTCCCTTTCTTCACCAGAATAATTTGTACTTTTAATTCAGTAGTTATAATCAGCCACCCAAAATGTATTGTTGCCGCCACTGGCATCAGTTTTTCTCTCAACTAGCTTCAAATTTGAAATTGAATAAAACAATTACGCTTTGTAGTTCCCTGTCTGATTTACTGTGTCGTCTCAGAAAAGAACTCTTTATCCATTATAAGCATACCCCTATCTTTCTTCAAAGTGTCACACAGAGAACAATAATGTTGTGGCATTTCACCCCATCTGTCTACATTTTTAGAAATAAGTTTTGCACTTTATGTATTTTCATTTCCTGTCCAAGTCCAAAGCCATAAAACTCTTCAGTTAATTACTGCTACTGTTTTCTTCAGATTATATAATTACTTTCCTTGTCTATCTAGCTGCCCTTTCATTAGTAGTTTCCATGTTGATTAAACACAAAGTACTATGCCACTGCTAATTTTACTTCAAAGAGGGACTTTCACTTTAGGGCAAATAAAAAAACCCCAGCATCCATATCTATGCATAAAGTGATTTACTTCTCCATTAATTTTCTGTATTCTCTCATCCTCTTTGGTATTGCTGGAGATTTTTGGGTTTTGAGTTGACTCTGTTTCTTTGCACCCATATTTGTCTTTGGCTCAGGTCCTGAGCACTGGTAATAGCTGAGAGAGGTAACTGATGGGCCTAAAGGAGAGTTTCTGACTGAGTCCTACCCAGAGGGTTAGAGGTTTAGTGTATGTCCTACCAAACAGGGAAAAAAATGTCAGTAGTTAGATCAGGAAATAATAAAAAATTATGCAGTTTATGTGTAGCTGAGGTTGTAAGACCCACAGGCTTTGGGAGAGAATAACACTATCCTATTTCTCTCTGCCTGGGTCATCGCCTAAGACCGAGGCAACCCAAAATAACCATCCTAAATCAAAGTGCCACACATAGCAGTAATCCTACTACTGCAGATGGGTATAGTAGAGAGATAAAAGAGTTAACCTCCACCCAGCTCGTCCCTACGTGCTAACCTGACTGCTTTCTGTCCTTTAGAAGAGACTTGGGGTGAGTTGGGGTTCCCAGGCACTGTGTAGAAGGTTGGCTGTCAGCCCCTGCCTCCAGCACCTCTCACCACCTCCTTGCCAGATTCCCTCTGTGCTCTTACAAGCTGTGACACCCCCATCTTCAGATAGAGGGTGAGGAACCCAGCTGGCTCTTGTGTCACCCTACAAGATACCAAAGAGGAGCTTGGCAGGGCTCTTCTTGCCTCTGTGCAGCCAGCCAGCCGTGCCTTGCAGGGGAACCCATTTTTCCTTACATTAAACATCTTTACAGCAGTGAGAAAAAAACATGCAGAGCTTTGATCCAATGTTGCTTCCCATCTGCACCACTGACACGCTGAGGAGCCCCACGCCAGATGGTTGTTTCACCAGGAACTGTGCCAATGCAGAGCGCAAAGAGAGTTCCTGTCCTCAAATGCGTCAAGAAACAGCCCTGAGATGAAAGGATGTTGGTCCAGGCAATAACGAATAATCCTGGCACTCCAGGAAATTAACTGTTGGCAGTTTCAGGTATGTCAGGCATTTGTGGGCAGTAGAGAAGGGAGATCTGCTTGTGTAGGCATTTGAAAGATGGTGCTATTCATGGCTTTTAGGTGGTACAAAGACAAAGCAGTGCAGGCAACGTCAAAAATGCTCCATGCTTGGCATCCTTTAGCCAGGACAGCTGGGAAAAATCAGGTCTTCATCCTCAAGACATGGAACTAATGGAGACCTTTAAAATCAACATCGTGTTTCCAACTGAAAATCAGTGAACACAAGGAAAGGATTCTAACAGCACAACATCCAAGCCAGAATCAGAACCTGTGTATACTTGGGTCCAACCACAGCTTCTCTCCTTCCCTCTTGTCTCCAGTAACTCCCTTCATTTCCTTGCCTTTGGGGTAAAAACCACAACATCATTTATGACAATTCTTTGCACTCCTAGGAGACCTGATTTATTGCATTAAACACTTTAATGAAGTTTGAAACAGTGTTTCTCACCACCAAAATCATAACCAACAAGAATGAAACAATTTCAAGGGAGCCTCAGGACAAAAGTATTCAACTGAATCTTTCAAAAAATACCCTACACATTCCATTCTTTCCTCCAAAATAATTGTCAGGCAGCAATGCCATCATATTGTGTTCAATCAAACACAGCAGTGACAAACCTACCTGCAGTAGAAAATAAGAATTCAAACCAAACTTGAAGATGTTCTTTCTTATTCCTTGCCTTAAATTTCCATTTTCTCTGGCAGATTTAAACTTACTGTGAATGATTACAGTAACTTGGAGGCATTCAGTTGCTTCATCAGTGTTAAACTCCCAGGAGGAAAAGTGGCAGAACTACAGGAAGGATGAAGACAGCGTGTGGGTGACCAGCACTGAGCTGTCCACATCCCACATGTACACGTTAATTTAAAATTCTGAAAGAAATTCTGATCAGAGTATTAATTGTTGGTGTTTTAAATATTATAATTAAGTCATTGCTTTTCATCTCCTGTGAAGTGGGAAAGTGTTGTCACTTCAAATCTCTCTTGTTTTGTGCCAGAGATTTCTAGCAGATGTGAATCTGTGATGTTAATGTTTGCATTTGTATTCACTCAGCAAACAGCTAAAATGTTCACCTTCTATGAATATTCAGTCTATAAAAATTCAGACAATATTTTTCACTTGCAGGACAATAATTGAAATAGTTTATTCACCAGAAGAGCTGAAGCAGACATAGCAAATTATCTATCTATCTATCTCTCTCTCTCTCTCTCTCTCTCTCTCTCTCTCTATCTCTCTATCTCCTTGGAAAACTTGTTAACTGCAAAAGAAAGTTGCAAAAACATCTTAAAACATTTATCTCGTGTGAACTTCTACCAGGACTGGTAATGGGCAAATATGATAGAAGACAGGAGATACACAAGCTTTTAGAGACTCCACTTTCCACTGGAAAAGAACACAGAATGATATGTTAGTGCTTTAAATCTTGCAAAAACATGGAAATTTGTAGCTAGATTTTAAAACAATGGAAAAGTGGTGGCAAATCACAGCTAACTTTGCTGGATAACTTTGCAGTGGTGCACAACGGGGAACAGCAAGTGCTTCTAGCATGGGGTTATGGCAAGTTGATGGTACCATACCGAGCTTTGCTTTCGGGGAAGGAGCAGTTGTGTTTCCAAAACCTCTGTGGGCACCAAAGAAGAGTACCTTTCATTGCAGGAGGGAGCTTCATGCTAGCTTTGTTAATATTGCTGCTGCAAGCGTGTAATCATCAGCTTAACCTTTGTCTGGGTACTGCTGTCTGTGCTACCAGACTTTGCAGTGCTAACCTGCACCCACAGCTCAGCTCTGCAGTTGAACTGTCAGTATGACTTTAGTTCATGTTAGTGACCTAGGACTCTCAGCAAACTGAGTGAATTACACATCCTAAGATATCATCATTCACTCTAATTTGACAAGGTAGATTTTTACCCAGCACAGCAGGCTCTCCATAGCTTTCTGGAGGTCACCTGGAGCACTGGGAGCTCGTGTCTCCAGGGTGAAGTAAAAGCCAGAAGTACATGCTGATGAAGGAGCTGACAAAGCAGAAGTCAAATGCAATTAATATGCATCAGAAGAAGCTTTTCTAGGAGAGATAGGAAACTATTAATGCTACTGCAGAGGCAATTGCTGTTGCCTCATCTATGGTGCAGTCCACATCCCTGGGCACTTTGAACTGTCTAAGAGAATTCAAACCAAGTTGGAATAAAATCTATGAATATAACAAGTGGAGACATTTTTCATTTAGGGTCTGAAAATCTGGGCTAAACTGGCCAAAAAAACATCCTTGCTGCTTTTCATGTGGAGTTTTCCCAGCAAGAACAGTCTGGCACATTTGCCTGCCACACCAGGGGGCATGATGCTGTGGTCCCAGGGAGTCCCTTCCAGCCCTCTGTTCAAAGCACTGAGGTTCTGGAGTGCCCGTCTGAGACGGTAACTCAGTGACAGAAATAATTAATTCTTAAGAATAAGAAGACGAATGTCAACACCGAACCATGTTGGAAGTAATGCTTTGTTCTAAGAAGCTCAATCTTGTGCATGCAAAAGCCAGAGATTTTGAGGACGATACAAAGATGCTGAGCGGGAAATGAGTCCCCCATCCCCTCTGACTGCCTGTGTGGAGAGAAGCCCTACAGAGTGATGCATTATTCAGATACAAAACGCAGTTCCGCTAATAAACTTTTTAACATCAAAGGGCAATGGTACCAGTAGACTGCAAGCAAGTTGCACTGATTACAGAGTAATTTTCTTGTGAGACAACTGACTGAAAAATTAATAAATAAATAAATTCAAAGCTGTTTTTCAAGGTGGATGAGTTTTTTCACTTTTTGCAAATCCTGTGGTGCGCTCCAGCAGGACAGACAAGGACCAAACAACAAGAAAAAGCACGCTTCTTAGCTAGCAACAGCATGATCCCTCCATCTCAAAGTGGCTGTGGCAGAGCATCGGGGCATATTCCTGAATTATGAGGGCCATCCACAGATACCAACTGTTTGGTTCTGATTCTGTCACGTGGGAGTGCAATCTGACTACGTGCTGGTGGGATGGACCTAGTCTGTTCCCATGTGTCAGGCTCTTCAGAAGCAGACATTGGAAAGTGCTAGCTGAAGCAGCTGGGACAGTAGATAGAACTGGCATATCCCTCTAGATAAGATTTTTAGGACTAGTGCAGCTGGGATGGATTCACACTGGTGATTTCCATGACAGATTACAATGAGCTGAGGGGACCTGCCCTCCTGAGCTAAACCAAGTGCTCTCTTCCCACAGCTTAGGATCTGCACTCTGACAAATGGGAATGCTCCCATGAGTTAGGTCTTTTTATATGAAGATGCAAGGCAGGTGACAAGAGAAAGAAAACTGCCACAGGTGCTACAGAGAAAAGAGTCCTGGGGGAACTAGAGATAGAGAAACTCTTTAGGTTTCCTTCCAGTGACTAATTCCAGTTCACAACTCTGATCTCTAATTTCAGCAGCTAGTTCTTCAGCTGCTCTCATATCCAGTCTTTTAACATCTCCAGGCTTATCTGGATTCTGCCATGTTTAATCTGAATGGTATCATATGCTGTGTGTAGCCACATTTATTAATCTCTCTGGAAAAAAAAGTCTTCAAAATCAGCAGCAAATGCTGGATTCTTTCCCCAGGGACCAGTACTGACATCATTCCACTATACTGCAACTGTCTTTCCCTGTTAGCTAGATTCCCACAATTCACAATGAACGGATTTCTTTAAGACAGGTGAGTGTGTCACTACACGCCAATTTTATGAATATTTCTAGAACCAAAGTAAACAAATGAATATTTAAAGAGGGGATTTGATGTATTACCATTTCCCTAATGCTGTTGTAAGCAGAAATGCCTGTATTTCTTATTGTCAATACATTATCCTCTTGGATCCATCATGGAGAGCAGACACTACAACTGGACCTGAGATACACTTTGTTAAGTTACTTTGCATGTCAAATGACATATTATTTGAAACATCAAATGAGACAGTAGCTTCTCAAAAGAACTTCCCACATGAATTGAGAAAAGTAAACAGATGGGACCCAGAGAACCTGACATATGTGTAGCCTATTTATTGCCTTAAGATTGTTTTCTGCTGCAGTACTTTGCTTTTGAGTAACCCATCTTTTGCTGTAAGAACATGGTCTTCCTAGACTGCCATGATAGTTTATGGCAGGTACCTCCCCCCAACCCTTTAGGGAAACACGGCA
The DNA here is from genome assembly GCA_013399875.1 of Gymnorhina tibicen. Taxonomy (NCBI): domain Eukaryota; kingdom Metazoa; phylum Chordata; class Aves; order Passeriformes; family Artamidae; genus Gymnorhina; species Gymnorhina tibicen. The sequence goes on along the minus strand of VXAZ01007128.1, from coordinate 4,631,196 downwards.
AATAGCTGGCAACTGTGGAACAAAATCTGAGAGTGGTGTGAAATCCCAAAAGGAGTGACAGTTTCAGATTAGAAAGGGGAAGCATTTCACTGATATGAGAGGGTCAGAGGTGCACAGTAACTGAGATATCTCTTTTCCATGAGATGCTGCTCTACTGAGTTTTCAGATTGTTTAAAACATCAGGGGTTTCATCCGTGCCTTTCTGTATTATCATAATACCATACTGAGCACTCTCATTAAATAGAGAGCTTTTTCTGTCTATTTGTTCAATGATGTAAATGTTTATTCTGCAAGCCCTCTTTTTGGTGCTATTTCTTTATCCTTTCTATTGTCTGTTATATCCAGGTTAAGAGACTGACAGGATAAGATTGTGGGATTCCTTGCAGAGTTTGTAATATTTGAACATCAAATGTTTCAACAACTAAACTTGAAGAGATAGATATTCTTGCTATCTGCTAGGCAATTATAGGTGAGTGCTTATCCATCAAGCCTTTTGCAGCCATTTAATACCACTTTTATTTTGCTTTTGGTCTGTGTTTATCACTACATCCATGAGATTCTTGTTTGTGGTTTTGTCCCGTATTTGTATGGAATTAAAATAATTCCATTCAATGCTCACAAACACTTCTCCACTGATGACAAGTAAAAATGATGCAGCAGTCTCTTCTGGAAGCTGTGCATGCCAATCCTAATTCACCATTTTTCTGTGAGGATGCTCTTCGTGGTGTGAGGAAGGAGAGAGAAGGTATCCCAAACAGTGGCCTGTCTGCTTCATCTGCCAGCAAATCAAGATTAATTGTTGGCCTTCTTCACTAGCACAGATTTCGTGTGCTTCTAGCTCTCCCACTGAACTAGCTCACATGCCAGCACATCAGAGGAGCAAAGCCAAAGAGACCCCTGAAGACATCCCAAAACAGTTCTGCTAACACCACTGGCACAACATCACTGGCACATCGCTGCTTATGGGAAAGCAGGCCCAGCTGAAAACTCATCAAGGTGCTCATTCCCACTCTTCAACACAATCTGGTGAGGGGATTTTCCATTTTAATATTAATGTTTAATGTTTGACAGTCAAGTCACCAGTAGACTGTCATCAGAAAAATGTAGGCATTTCCCTCTTGTCTTCCTAAAAAACTTTCCACCCTGCCTTGACCACTGAAAAATTGTTACCAAAATGTTGTCATTCTTCCAACACACCTCACTGAAACGCCAAGATGAGCAATTCTGGGAACATTCAAACTAGTTTTCTGCCTGTTCATTTCAGTTCAGTTTTGCTTAATGACTTCGAACAAGTGACAATAAAAATAACAACAACAACAACAACAATAATAGTAATAATAAATCCCACTTAAATATAATTGTGCCCTTCAGTTCTAACTGCATTCCTCAGTGAGGGACACAGGCTGCATAGCCTCAGTTTTGCTCTCTGGATGAGCTGAAGGAACACAGGGACTGCACAATTTGTTCTCAGATCTGTTTTCCCCAAAGTGAAACAGTTTCAAATATACAGCTCCTGGCTTTAGGAAGGCTGTGCAGTCAGTGCCCATTACAGCTCCTATAGGAGGAAAAGAGTTTTCCAGTTTCTTCAAAGCAGGATTAGGTCAGAGGGAGTGCACCAGTGTCAGTGTAAGAAAAACCCACATAAAAGAACTGAAAGAGGTAGTTTTTCTGTAAACTTGCTTTTTAATATATTCTTTGCCTATATATCAGCAGATCATGGGTTAAATCTTTAATATAGACTTGGTGCAACCTTGCCTAAGTCTTGGGTTTTTGGCAATCACTAGAGATGCAAAACTCTTGGCTAAACTTGATGTTTCTAAAAAGCTTTTTCTAGAGTATTTTACTCTGCAGAGAATCTAGTGTCTCCTTGCACCTCTACTCACATTTGCTAGTTTTAGATGTTCTTTGAACAAAGAACAAGTTGAAAATATACATTCAATAATAGGGTTATTAATTTTTTATGCCCAGTTTCAGGACATAGGTAAGTCATTAATGGGACAGGGAATAGAAGAAGTTACAGTAGCAATAGTACAACCACCATGGAAGTGTTTCAATGACGGATTCATCTAGTATAGATGTCTTAAAGTACCTGGAACTTTCCTTGGAGGAACTCATTTGTAAAGACTTAAGCAATGTGAAAACATGCGTTTATGCAGCCTGTCTTAAGCAAATACTGATGGATCGTAGAATTCAGGGAACAGCTTTTAATGCAATCAGAAGCTGATGAGATAGAATTTCACTGGAGCGCAAAAAAGCTGCCAGATGAAGTTTATGACGCAGGCCAAAACAACATTAAACTCTGTTTTTAGATCTAGTGCTAGCAGGCATTTCTGGATTTAGAGTAAAATTCCAGTTGCAGTTGGGAGGGTAAAGGTGAGATGAGGACTACTAACATCAGTCCTATCCCTTTAGGCCCCTGTCATCTCCATCCTATGACCATGTAGGTGCTTGCTGGAGAGAGCTCTTAAACCAGGCAGAGCTGCATTATGTGCATTTTCCTCTTCTGGTCCGAACCTCACACCAGCTCTTATTTTAATCTGCCATTTTCACATTAAAATTAGAAAGACAACCACTAACATAGTGAGTCCAATTATACCCAACTTCTCTCCCATCCTTCTGGCACTGATTCCAGCACGAAACCCAACATTACTTTTGGACTTGACCAGACCAAACCAAACTTTAGGGAGAAAGACTTTACAGTCACCAGTACCAACTCAAGTTCCCCTCTGCCCCAGTCCAATGCATAATCTCAAACATTCCTGTTATTAGCGTTTAAAACCAGTTTACAAACTTAGATTTAGTGGTAACACTGTTTTTAAAGGTCCTGTCTTCAGTGGAGCTAAGGATTAGTTTGTGGTCAGGAGGCACTCCTGGGCTAAATCTCAGGACTGGAGTCAGCAAAGCTGTGTCTGTGGTGAGCTGGTCTGAAGGAAGGTGAGGCTTAAGCCTGCGGCTGGATAAAGACTTGGGCTGTAAGGTTTAAGGGTTTTCATGCAGTGCTGCTGGGCAGGCACTTTGGGAGGCAGCAGTATCAGCATTTTCCTGCATCTCCTTGGCATGCCCCTGCTATACCCAGCAAAATCTGACCACTGTTCACCCTGTACATGCTTCACCTGCCCTCTGCCTTTCACTAATGCCCACATTCCTGAGCTATGGCAAGTGCACAGGCGTGCTTCCCCCCTCAGGAGTCTCTAAGCCAGCTAAAAGGGACATCAGCTAAATATTCCTTTAAGGGAACAGTAAGGAATCCTCTGACTCACAGGTGGGCTGATAGACCTTGGGAAGGTTTTCTCTCAAGAACTGAAATTCCTAGTTTAGTTTCTTGCCAGTTGAAATTACTGCCAGCAATAATTGCCCATGAGTCACTGATCCAGCTCTGTCTTGTGGCCACTCAAGTGTATTTGGCCTGTTTGAGCCACTGCGGTTTCTTTTGTTAAGTATCAAATAGCTTTTATATCATCTAGCAATTCACTGCATATCACTGAAAACAGCTCTGGAACCCAGCATCAGTAAGTGCCTGCAATCATGCCTCTTTTTTCTTTTCTTCTTTTTTTTTTTTTAACATCTGAGCTATTTTTGAGCTGAACAGAGTGCTGAATGCTATAATGTCTTCCTTCCTGTGAATACACCACTTATCTGATTACTAAATGTTGTCATAAATTATGCCCCCCACAATAATTTTACAGGACCTGCTGGAGGTGCAGTGTAGAAAAGGGACTGTGATTACAGTCGGAAGATTACAACCAAAGAAATTCACTTACAAGATGTTTTATATAGAGTGGAACATTGTTATCCCTACCTTTGTTTCATTATTCACTTTTCAGAGATTAAATACACATACTAGGCCCAACTCTCTGCAGATGGCTATGTCTTGTACCTCATGCTATGACTGAAATTAGGCAGGGAAGAAAGTGAAATAAACTCAGTCTGATCAGGCCTCAGCTAAAATTTGGTCTCAGGTTGGGAAAAACTTAGGGTAGCTCATCTGAAGCTCTCTTGCACTTCCTAGCTTTGATCTCAGATGATAATGAAATACCTTTCTCTCTTGCTGCCTCCTAAGGGTAGTATTAATATTACACAGGGTGGGATCAGCCCGTGTGCTTTGTAAACATGTGTTGCAATACAAAATCTTTGATGCAAAAGCATCTCTAATATCTGGGTCAGGCACCTACCTTTTCTTTGAGGAAACCCATCTGGCAAGTAGTTCCTTCTCCTCCTCTCTGCTCCTCCTACACTCTTGCAACCCTCATCAGGGCTGCTTTGATATAGTGTATTTTTAGTGTTACTGTGGTTTGGGAGTTGTGAAGAAAAGGAATTACAAGCTGACTGTGGGGTCCCTTGTAATCCAGGGAGGCACAACTGCAAATCCAACTGGTTTGCCTCTGTTGGCTTATAGTTGTATCTGCTTTCTTTAACACACAATACCTGTTTATGATAGATTGCAAATACCTACAATACAGGATTTATATGGCAGGTAAAAGCTCCTGAGACACAGCTGTCAGCTCAAAGTTATCCACTTCAAACATGGTTCAGCAGTCATGATTAAGAAAAAATAATCACTTCAAGCCTTCAAACAGAGAAAAGGTCAGCTTCAGTGGATAAATGGTTCCTAGAAACATTTCATCCATTATCACTGTGGGAATGCTTTCTCAGACCTTTTAGAGGTACTTGTAAATTTTGCCATGGTCAGGGATGTGAAAATACTTTATGTGTCTCTCTAACTAATTACTGAACATCTGAGACAGCAGAAAAGACCAACCAAAAAACCAAAATCCCAGGTGCTTGGAAAGTTAAACACTGAAGAGCAATAAAGAAATGAATTATTGTGAGATAATTCAGCTATATCCAGATAAATGGGAATTGCTTTGCCTTATTCTAGGAAGACATAAGCCCATCCTTCACAAGGACTTTTACCAGACTTTGGAGAACAGAGTACAGAGTGTGAATTCAGCACTTGGTTTAAGGGAACTAGAAAATACTATCATAAACCTGATTCTCACAGCTGTGTATTTCAGGGGGAATCTGGATATTTCCACCCCTTCCACAAAGTCCTGTGCACATAACAAGATTTAAGAACTGTGCTGCCTTATTACAGGATGAGAAGCAGCCAAGAGAATTATGTCAAACAAATTCATGCCCATATAAATTACAAAGTAAAGCCCAGAGCAGTATCTTTTTCATAATAGTGTGATGATCCTGTCTGCCAGAAACCAACGTCATCAGTAATGCTTATCTCTCAAAGCAGTTATATGTATCAATTTATATTTCAGGCGCTATCTTGCAATTAAATTTCTAGGCTTAAAAAGCCTGTTTCCCACTCCCTCCCCCTTTTCAATTCTATGTCCTCTAAGATTAACAAAACATCCTCTGTGGCAGCAAATTAATCACACTACAAAATTAAACTGCTCATTAGAGATGCAGCACACCAAAACTGCTATTAAAAACTCAGTATTTCTATTTTTTGTCTTTAATTTTATGGTGCTGTTTGCAGCAGCTCCTCCTCTAAGTATACACACTGCCACAACAAATACAGGCACAAGCCCTGAACCCTGGTGGGTATTGATGTGCCATGAGCTTGCAGTGAGCTACAACACCAGAGCCCTTGTCTAGCGGCTTTTTGATGTCTACAGAGTGCAAATTCTCACACACATCAACCCCCATGGGATTTGCCAAGACAGCCCCAAAGCATCCCCTTAGTCCATGTTCATTGATGCTTTGCTGCAGAGGATGAGCAGAGATGCGGCTCCACTCCTGGCTTTAGCAGTGACCTTGCCAGTGCCCTCTCCCATTTCTGGCCTTTCCTTTCCCCTCTGAAAAATCTTTAGTTTTTTTTCCTTCCTGATGCTTCACCTCTTTGGAGAGAACTAGCTGATCTAGTGACCAGTGATGAGTTTCTCAGGATCTCCTCTGTTCCCTACTCCAGGGTTTTGTGAGCTGGCTGACTACAGGCTCATGCATGTGTCAGCTGTCTTTCCTACCCCTTCAGCATGGGGGAATGTCCTCTGGACACTCATAACCCCAGCTCCTCATGAGATTTCCTTTTTTATTTAAAATTTCTACTTTTGTTTGTTTGCTTGTTTTGCTGTTAGGAATACCTGGAATTTTAAACTTCTTCTTCAAAGGAAATGCTGCAGAGCAAGGGACAGCCTTGCATTTTTGATAAAAGCGAGATGTTCAATCAAAAGCTGAGCTCCTTTGCCCTACTATACAAGCTGAGGTATATACCATGCTACTCTGCTCTTAGACATCTCATTTCATATTTTGCGAAGAAAGAAAACAAGAAAGCAAAACTGCAGCCCTTAAAGAAAACATAGACATGGGCCCTCTCAAGGACTGGCTAGATTCACTGGGAGTCTACAGAAAAATGCAGCAATCCCATCAACAAATCTCCTCATGCCCTGCAGTTTCCCTGAGTCAGCTATTGCATTAAGCACTGGAAGAAGCCCTCAGGCTTAGGCACCTCTGACTTGCAGGTAAATTATTCATGGCTTTAAACATGCAAAATGAGTCCTGGCCTTCAAGCCTTCTGCTGAAGAAAGAACCCCTTTATAGAGCCTAAGCAAGAAGGTCTTAACTTGAGGAGAGCAGAGCTTTGAACTCTCTAAAAGACACCTGGGCTGGTGTAGGCTGCGGTCCTGATTTGATGAAGACAACGAAACTGTAGCTTTGCTGCAGGACTCTCCACCACATCCTGCTCTCACCCTGAGGCACAGAAAGCAGATCAAAGGCACAGCGGGAGATACAGTCCTGGAGAGTCATCTCTCTGCTTAGAAGCTGTGGGAAGTCACCAGAACTCAGACAAACTCACCTCTCCTCTGGCAAAAGCATCTGCCATGTCATTTAAAAACATCTTCTTGCCTTCTACCACTCCTTACCTAAATGTGCAAAGGAGAAGACAATAAAACTTCCTTTTCTGTTTTTGTAAGCAAGAGATAGGACAGATCCCTATCTCTTGCTTACAAAATAATTGTGTTAATCTTGCAGCTTTCTTGCTAAAAGAGTACAGAATAGCAAATTAGCTTAAGCTTTTAGATGTGAAATACAGTGTCCAGCACTCAACTGCTCTGATTAAATATGCATCAACAGTACTCATGCATTGCTAGGAACCTCAACTGCTAAACAAAACTCTTCCTTACATCGCTGTCAGCTCTATTTTGCTTGTTGTAATCATATATGACATTTGAAGTTGTGTAATATCATAGCTCTGTGAACCACAGTCATCCACTTGGCTTGCTTGCAATATTCCGTATTAAAATCTACCCCAAATCACAGGGGCATTTCTTGTTATGGCTGTACAAATAGCAGCATGTCTGATGTGCTTTGCTCCCTTGGAGACATCAGCTTTTTCAGCTTTACCAAACACTTCAGGTCCTGAACAAGGACTGCAGGACTCATCCAAGAGTTTTCCCTGCACTTAGCAGCAAGACTATAACAAGCTTTCTGTGAAAACCAGAAGCACAGGTCTGCAGCCCTGCTCTCCTCCAGATTTTGCCTCTGCCCCCCTCTGCCCACCCATGCCCTGACAACCTGCTGGAGATGCAGCGTGAGACTTTGCCAAGCAAATTACTTCTCCCCGGGCATGCTGTGGGATCTGCTGAGATGCTGGAATGGTGTTTAACTCCCCACTGGGAGATCCGAGGTCCTACTCCATTGCCTGTGCAAGCACCTGGAGCTGGAAAGCAGAGCAGAGGAGGGAGGATGCCAGAAGCGGAGAAGGGAGAAGTGCAGGTGACAAAACACAAAGGTGAAAGCTAAACTGATTTTGCATGAGAGCTTGCAAATTAGTCCTTTCTGACGAGAGAAACTCCACAAAGGGAAAAGAGTGTTCCGTATCCCAGTGCTGGGGCGTGAGGAGGCACCGAGGAGCTTACTTGAATCATGTGGCTCCATCCCTGGATGGAGAACCCAGAGTGCCTCATGAGTATGGCAGTGGGATGGCTGGAGGCACCTCTACTTGTGTATCCAGCTGCAGCTTTCCCATTCCCTGCATTTTGTTCTTTTATTAGCAAAGAGCTGTTTCCTGTGGTGATACTCATTATACTATGATTATTATTTTTTTTGTCAAAGAGATCATCAAAGCAAGACTTTTTTCTTACTTTTCCTACTTACTTGTGTGTATCTGCAGTAAAGAAAACAGAAATAAATTAGTTGACTATTATCTTCATTCCTGGTGCACATACATATACTTCACAAATTTATGTAATGACTTTCTTCAGACACTGGTATCACACAGAAACAAAATCTGGAGCCAAAATGTCCTTCTGTTGGTGCTGGCAGAGCAGTGATGTAAAGAAGGTAGCAGCGCCTTTTGTTATTCAAAATTTTGTTGTATAATACTCTACAGTTCTACAAAATTTATAGGTTGCTATTAAAACAGCCCTGTCATGGTGTGGGTGCCTAGAAGTTTAGGACTTTGCTTATTTGTTTTGATTGCTTCAAACTTTGCAGAGTCATTTTCGTTATTCCTTGGGGAGACACATTTTACACCTGTCTAAAGGTGTGATGCAGCAGTGGAATAATTTTTTAGCAAAGCAATGACTTCTTTCCTGGCCATGCTCTTCCTTCCTTCTCCCTACCACATGGCCCTGCCTCCCCTTCCCTGCTGACACAAGGAACTTCAGGGTTTGTGCCCACGCAAAGAACTTCATGCTCTTGCTCTAGACGTGGGGAAACAGGCTCGGGCACCTCAGCTTGAAATCTGAAGCCATTTGGTGGTCATGGCAGGGATGGCAAGTAATTTGGCTTCTCTAGAGCTCAGCTCCTCACCCCTTGCAGGTCAGAAGAGGGCACACTACTTGTACCATGCCTTCTGACCTCCTACACACCCAACACTCCCACTTCCCCGTGATTTTGAGAAGCCCACCTACACTGGTGAAACAAGAAGCACACTTCTCCCTCTCCTCCATGGCCCTGACAAGGTGGCATAGGGTCAAGAAATAACCTTATCTCTATATCTCCTCTAAATAAAATTCAGTTCAAAGCCTTAAACCCCAAATGTGGCCAAGGGGAAATTTCTCCATTTTTGTCCTTATATAATTCAAAGAATATTAAAAAAAATTGTTGGTCAAGCATTTTCTAGGCTGGCTTCTGGCTTTGGGCACCCAGTTCAGGGCAATTTTAAAGGGTCTGATTTTCAGAATGAGCTTAGTACCAACTTTCTCCTGAAAACCCTACTCTAACAAGTGTCTCTCAGGAGGGAAGGTATACAAACACCCAACCTGACCAGTGCACTAAGATTCCCTGTCTTGGTGCCTGTGCTGTCTCCAGCCAAGATGCTCAGAGACACAAACGACGACTTTGAGCCAAGAAAAGCCCTCAGTGAGAGAATGTGATACTGCAGAAAACACTGGATTCAGAGCCCTGGAGATCAGAAACCATTACTCAGTGACAGCAGGTTTTGCAGCAGAAGCCTTAAGAAACTGCCTCACGAAATAGGTATATCATAAGCACATTTCTTTCCATCACTGTAAAATCAGCCCATAAGTGGATGAGGAGGTCTTCAGACACAGCTTCACTGATCAGCTGTACTCCAGTGCTTTGCTCCTGATCCCCTAGCAGATATGTAGCTTTCAGACATGAAATATTCCTGGTCAGCAGGCATTTTTCCATTATCAGTATGATTTATTTCTTAGTAGGATCATATTTGCTTGCTTGGGAACTTTTTTCCATGCATCTCCCAGTCAGAATACCAATCAAGTGGAAATTGCTTGAGATGACATCACAGAATAATGGAATAAGCTGAGTTGGAAGGGACCCACAAGGATCATCGGGTCCAACTCCCTGCCCTGCCTAGGACACCCCAAGAATCACACCATGTGCCCAAGAGCATTGTCCAAATGCTTCTTGAACTCTCAGGCTTGGTTCTGTGATCAGTTCCCTGGGGAGCCTGTTCCAGTGCCCAACCACCCTCTGGTGGTTTTCTTTTCCTAATAGCTGACCTAAACCTCCCTGCCCACAACTTCAGGCCATTCTTTTGTGTCCTGTCACTGGTCACCACAGAGAAGAGATCAGTGCCTGCCTCTCCTCTATCCCTCATGAGGAAGCTGTAACTGCAATGAGGTCTCCCCTCAGTCTCCTCTTTTCCAGGCTGAATAGACCAAGTGACCTCAGCCATTCCTCATACGGCTTTCCCTCAATGCCTTTCACCATCTTCATTGCCCTCCTTTGGAGTCCCTCCAATAGCTTAATATCTTTTTTGTATTTTAGCACCCAAAACTGCCCCCAGCACTCAAGGTGTGGCCACCCCAGTGCAGAGCAGAGCAGGACAATCGCCTCCCTTGCCTGGCTGGCGATGCTGTGCCTGATGCCCCCCAGGACACACTTGGCCCTCCTGGATGCCAGGGCACTGCTGACTCATATTCAACTTGCCACTGACCAGGTTTATGTCTGCTCTCCTCATATCCAGAGCTGAGGTTTTGTTTCAGCCAATCAGCAAATTCCCGCTTGTGGTTGCACACCCTTTGCTGACTTCTAATCTGTGTTGGAACCAACCCTTTGACTATGGTGAACAGGATATTTTATCGTTGTTATCTGGAGTTTGCTCTTTCTGTGCCCCAAAGGAATTGCACCTGAGCTTTCAATATCTTTTAAAGTTCAGCTGAGCTAAAAATGGTCAAAATCAACATTGAGGCTTTAGAGAAATTACTGAAAGCCTTCCTGCGCCTGCAAGTAATATTAAAAGCTGTTATCCTTGTTTAAACTCAGATGATGAACATTACTCAGCCCTTTCCCTGAGGCCAGTTCAGAGTTTTGCATCTTGTCACTGCTGAGTGGCATACTGCTTATCTGGTCTTCTTTGTTTGTGAACGGGCTGTTTGGGTTGGCATTGAAAAGAATAGATCTGCATGAATAACTGTGCAGAAAAACAAGAGCCTGTGCCTCTTCAAGCTCAGTGACAGCCAGAAATACCAGCCAAACCAGTGCCAAAATACAGACTGTGTGGCTGTATCAGTATAGCACCAAGCTCAAATGGTCTTTTCATAAGGGTTTGGCTCCCACAGCCTATGATTAGGCAACTCAATATTGCATGTTTCGAACCTAGTAAATCCTTTGGCATGTCCTCCTACAGCCTCCTTGTAACCAAACTGGTGTGGTGTCAACTGGATAACTGGAACATAAAGTGGGTGGAAACTTGGCTGGTCAAAGGGGTTTTGCCAGAAGAATAGAACCCAGCTAGCAGCCCACTGATACTTGAGCCAATGTTGTTTATCACTTTTGCTAACACCAGAAAAGGGGAATGGAGTGAGATCTCAGCAAGTGCACACAACGACACCAACCTGGGGGAGCAGTGGGCGTGCTGGAGGGTCAGGCTGCTATTCAGAGAGCTGGAGTGGGCAGGCAGGAGAGAGGGTAGATGGGAACACATGAATTCAGCAAAGACAAATGTAAAGTTCTGTGGCTGGGATGTGATAAACCCTGCAGCACCACAGGCTAGTGTGGGCTGGCTGGAAGGCAGGGATCAGTCTGGATCTGGCCTCTCAGCCCACATGGTTCAAACTTCACAGCTGGAGCTGCAGCCAGATCCCATCACAGTCATCAGGGCACCAGCACTGCAAGCTGACATCCGCAGCACAGCTCGTGTAGAGGTGAAGCACCATGCAAGAAGCTGGGCAAAACTGATGTGGCAAGTGTTGCTCCAGGTAAGTCAAGTGATGTAAATACAGACCAGGCTCCCTGCACTCCTCCAGGAGAGGAACAAAGATATATGGGAGGGGAGGACTGGAGGTGCTATAACACTGCGGTCCATGCCTCTTGCTCAGTCTATGGCAGCTTGCCTGGATCAAGAGGCAGTTCCCTTCCTCGCAGGGTTAAGTCCACTACCCTGGACCCAGCCAAGGAGTGCCTCCTGGGGGATCAGCCTGCTCCAGCAACAGGAAGGGATTTCTGTGCCTTTGATTTCTGTGCAGGTTCATGTCTTCCATTATTTGTCACCCAACCTGAGGGCTCTGTGTCCTGCGCTCCATCACTTCACAGGGAAAGGCACACAGCTTCTGCTGAAATTCTGAGATGACCAAAACTCAGCGTAGAGCCTCACAGGGTGTGAGCTCAACAGGTAAAATGCTAGCAGAGACTTTCTTTGGAGGATATGCAAGTGGAATAACAGACATCTATGTGCTAGCTCACGGCATATCCAGTTCTCTCAGGATGAAAAGCTCAGCACTGACAGCAGTTGTGGACCCTCAAGTCCACAACTAATCTAACAACCCATTTCTCATCCAAAAGATTTAGAGGTCACTGAAAGCATTCAGTCTTTACATTTCATGATTATATGATTTTCGTTCCTCTCCTCTTTAACCTTGGGATAAAACACTTACTGACAACTTCAGTATAGCTCTTTCTTTGTGACTCCTCTCAAAGGAGGGAAGTCCAGCAGTGGTGAATCTCTGTGTTGTTTACTGCTATCAATTGAAAATGCTTTCGTGATATTTCAGAGAACTCATATTTTACAACCTCTTCCTCTAGCTGAATAGCAATTTGTTTGGCTCATTACTTAGGAAAACACTTGCCATACCAAATATACTACTTCAAAGCAGGGTTAAAATGTACCCAAACTACATTGCTCTGTTATTACGAACGCTAACATATATTGAGAGAAAATTACATTACTCTGTTATTACTAACACTAAGGTATATTGAGAGCTTTACTTACATAAGCAGTTGGATAAGGCTTAACCACACTTGCTTTTGTGCAGAATTCAAATCCTGGTATGGAAAAATACTCTATTTTACATTCAGAAGGAATGAGCATTTGGCTTTAGATGAAATGTAGTTTTGTTTGGTAAGCAGAAGTTAATGATTATCACACTTGCCCATGGCTATTTCATGGGAGGTGGGAACATGAATATATTCATATTTACTGGTGCTTTGTAAGGAATTATAGGTCATGTTAACACATCTAAATTATGTTTCTTTTTGAATTAATTGCTATAAATGCATACAGCCTTATACAAAAACCATAGCTAAGTTGTCCAACATAGAAATATATGAAAACCTTCTCTTCTAAAAAAATATTTTACAACAGACCTATTTTCATTTTCTCTTGTCACGCATCTGCTTTGCCTTCCGTCCTCCTCCACCACTTGTGCCTTCCCTCCCTCTGCTCCACTTTACCTTTCAGAGCAGCAGCATCTGCAGCACTACCCACAGCTGAGCTTCCCCATCACCGGCTCTAGGGGAGCTGGTAGCAGCTCACCTTTCAATCTCGAGCATGCGGCAGTTGCGTTTGTGCTGCCGTTTTAAAGCAGGAAGCTTGTAGAAAGGTTCAGGAGAAATATAAAGCTAATGAAATGCCACGGTAAAAATAACTCCCGCGGGCGCAAACGATCCTTGGCATACCGGGAACACTGAGCACATCTGTGCTGGGGGATCTTCGCCTCACCACGTCCAGAGCTGCTACACCTCCTCACAGAAGTTAAGGTCTCTGCCTGGTATTTATAATTAATGCCTGTGCTCCTTAAGGGCTCTCGTGACAAGCAACAGCCTCCGTGCCCCAAGCAGAAAGCCCATCCCTGCTCCATGGAGCTCGCTATGGTGTGTCTTTGGGACGGGAGATATCCTCGGGGCGGACAGGGGGATGAACGCAGGCAAGGGGAGGGAGTGCCACCTCACACAATGCACACCAACATCCCCCAGCCTGGGGTTATCCACATTTGTGCAAAGGTCAGAGCAATGCCTGCTGGAAGAGCTTTTGAAAATCTGGCTTTATGGTTATTGTTAGGGTTTTTCTTTTTTCTTCTCCACTACAAAGAACAGTATAGGAGAAAGCAGAAAATAATTTGATTGAAAATTTGACTAACAAGTGATAGTGGATTATACTCAGCCAAGAAGAAGCAGGGGGATACAACTTCCAAGTGCAGAGGGATGGCAAAGGTCACAGTGACCCCAAATCTGGGCCTACAGATGGGGAGAGCACCCCCCATCTGGAGCCAGTACCTGTGGTGGGGACGCAGGACACATCCCGGCTTTGGGAGGACAGATTTCTGCCTGCACAAATGCTGGGACACTTCCCCTCTTGGAAAGAAAGTGGGAGACATCTGCCTGTTCCCAAATAGCTGCATTTCTTTCCTTTGGCCAAGTAAATAAGGAATATAAGATTCACACATAATTGCTGCAGTCCTTGATGCCCACTAAAGGCTTTAGGGACTTCATTTGAGCGTTATCATGCATCCTGTTTTCACACTAAATCTCAACAACTCCAAAGAAGTCAATACTCAGTTAATATTTATTACATCTGCATCTTTGCTAAGGAAATGCAGATGAGGTTTCCTCTGCAGATCTAGCTACCAGCTAAAGATTCACTCAGTTCTCTGTGTGAGAAAATACAGCAGTGATATCCGGAGAGGTTTTTATTTTAATAATATTTTTTTTTCTCCCTGTATTTCATTCTTTCTGCTGATTTTCAACCCTTCCTCTAGGGTCAGGACCTCAGTCAAAGTACAGAGCTAGAGTGCCCTATAATTCATTTTGCCAGCTCCAAAGTTAAGAAAGCTTCAGAAAGTCAAAATGAAAAACAAGAAAGAGAAAAGTGAAGGGGGAGGGGGGAACTCCATAATCTACTTATATTCTTTTTATTTCATATTTAATGACAGAAAGGGAAAGGAAGGGGGCACACAGGAGCTCCTCCTTTGATGAAAAATTATAGATTAAAAAAAAGAAGTTGCTAATTTATAAACACTTCTGAAGGGAAGTTGTTTACCACTGCCTCAGAAACACGCCTGCACTCTTGTGCCTTGGTGGTGTGCTGCCTCCAGCTGCATGGCACCAGCGTGACTGGGGCTGCTGGGGACTACTGGACTCCTCTGCTCTGTGACGTGGCAGTGCCACAAAACCAGTTCTGTTCTTCCATAGAATAAAGAAAGAAATCCTGAAAGAGCAAGCCTAGGGGATATAGGCCTAGTGTAGGGCACTTTCACAGCCAGAGAAGCAGGAATTTTTGCACCAAAGGTTTGCACTAAATGTGCAGCCTTTTACTAGTGGTTGGGAAGGGCTTGGGGGGATGAGCTGATGCAATACCAGCTGTTTGGTGCTTTCATGCTGACTGTGCCACCCAGGCTCTGCATTCTCACGTTCCTCTCACTCCAGAGACCTCCACAATGCCCTTACTCGCCTGCTTGTCCAGGACCCTCTGCAGCATCATGAGACCTGCAGTGCAGCCTTTGGGAGGAGAAGTAGGTGGGGAATAAACAGGGCCCTTGTTAAAAAAAGAGCAACCTGACAGCAAAACAGCCTCACCTTATGTAAGGAAACCCCAAATGATGATCGTTTCCCAGCTACCCTGAGCTCAAGCTTGAGGGGAAGGTGTCTGCTTGGAGGTTGTCTTTGTAAATCTGTGCTCATATTTACATTCAGAAGGAGGTTCCTGATGGTAAAGGCAAGGAAAACACATCTTGTCTTCCAGCATGGAAGGGCTGGAAAGTATCTTTAAAGCCAGAAGTAAATATGGAGTAGAGAACTGCTACTGCAGATAAGAAAAATTTTAGGTGTCTGCAGACGATCAATACATTCCCTGATTTTAAATAAAGGAGAAAGAGGAAGGAGGAAGTAGCTCTAGGCAGATCCAATAGAGGGAAAATTGGGTCTTTCTCACTGCAGAATAGACCACAGCTGGCTAAATAACCACACACGACCCTATTTGGAGAGCTGGCAGCAACCCTGAACATATGGCTTTTGCCATTGGGCAGGCAATTTCCTTTATGAACGGATCTGTCCTGGCCAAGAGGATGACTTTTTGCAATCAAAAAGGCATAGCAAATAGACTGAAAAACAAAGCAAAAGTTGTAAATGGAAAATAGTTATGTGGTAAAAACATTTGTGGAACAATGTGGGAGGCTGCGTCCCTCACAAGCAGCAAGGCCAGCACTGAGCTGTGCGAGGTCACTGCAGTATCAGTAGGTTACATAGGACAATTATTCCCTTGCAGGGAGTCACGGATCCAGCACAAGTGGGAAGGGGCCCCTATGGGTGTCCAGCCCAACCCTGTTCCAGTGTTTGACCACTCTGGGTTAAAAAATGTTTACCCCAGGGAAAAGGTTGTTCCTCAAAGCTAACCAAAGTCTTCCTTTTCCCAGCTTGTGTCCACTGAAGAATATTGGGTCTCAAGGTCCAAATTCTCTAAGATGCCAGCTGTTCACTCAATGAGTAGGCTGTACCTTGCCCATTTTTAATTTTGATTTCTAGTATGGTCACTTGAGAGGACAGAATGGGAAATAAAATAATTTAGATGCACAGAGTAAGAAGGAGTAGGGAAAAATAAAGAAAAGCAAATATAGGGTACCTAACAAAAGACAATTAATCAATCTCCAGAGGACAGTTGCTATGCTTTGAAACCCCAGTGCAGGACAGGATAAGAAAGACTGGATCTGGGAGACAAGACAAAGATCTGGAGGTTATAAGAGAAACTAAATTAATAAAATGGTAAGCTATGATTCAGAGCATGACTATCCCAAGGAACCTTGTAAAAATCACCTGTCACTGAGAAAAGTTATTCAGAAACACTAACTAGCCTGAAGAGTCTGGTCTTCCTCGCAGCCCCCTTAAACCAGACAATGAGCCATTCAGAGATATTTTACACATTGAAATAAATCACTTCTCTGTATTATTCCATAACTATCTTCACATCACTGGGGAAACATATTGTGTTAGAGAAAAACAAGTCTAAAACCTTTAAATGTATCAGCTCAAAAAATGGACTGCTATCATAAATATTAAAGGAAAACCTGCTGTTGAGTGAACATCATTCATCACTTCTCATGACAATCACTTTTCCTTAACTGGAGTAGATATTTCATAGTAATAAAGATAAGTTCATGTTCTAAAAAATCATGTTCTTAAAAATCTATTGCCCAAGTCAGAACAAGCATGCTGCTCTTCCATCCACAAGTTCAACTGTACAATAAAAAAAAGGAAGGATTAATAAAAGATAAATGCTTTTACCATGAACCCTCACAGGGTCCCAGCTGCTGCTGTTGTTGTCTCCACTGCAAGAACTTCACTTGCATCTCTTGTGATTCTATAGCCCAAAAACTACAGCTTGTTTATCAAAGTGCACAAGAGCACAGCAGCTCTCAGCTGCTTCAGATGAAGGTAGGATGAAAAATAAGGCACAGTTAAGTGAGAAACAAAGATTTCCAGACAAAATCATTACCAGATTTTGGCAAGAGCACTGCAACTAACACCTGGGCATTTGTTAAATGATAAAGATTTACTAACTGTAGAAAGAAGAAGGTTTTCAGGTTTTATTTCATTTTTTTCAGAAGAATGTACTGCTACACATTGGTAAAGATATAAGTGTGCCATCAGCTCATGATCAACATCTGTCTGACACATCTGTACTGGAAGAGCGCAGACTGCAACTTGTGACTGCCAAGATAGAGGTCATCCCATTTGTGTACTAACATTGCTTTCTTTACTCGCTCATCCCTAAAACCAACTCTGAATATTAAACAGGATCTGTCTCATAGGGGACCTGTGAGACCAGAGCCCAAGCCCTGATGGCTGCCCCACTATGAGTCAATGGCATAATATGCAGCCAGCTCCCTACCAGAATCTGGTGGTTTATTTCTTTCAAACTACTATAAATACGTATTGACATGTCAGGAAGAAGATGGGAATCAATGACATCAAATATTCAAAGAGGAAAGAAGATAATAGTGGGCTTACAATAATGAAATGGGAGAAAAGGCCACAAGGCCAAACTGACAATAGGAGATAGACACAAAATTAGTCAATCAATACTGAACTAAGAAAAAGATCATATAATACCTGTTTTTTATCCCATGGACCCCCTCATCCCAAATGCTTCTTCCTAGGCTGGCCCTCATTAAAATTATTTATATGTAAGCAAGAACTCTGAACGGTGGACTATAGTGGTTATCCTGTAATGAGACAATGCTCCCAATCTCATTTCTTAGCTAGATGGGCACATTTGGATGTAACTCGTTCATTTATAGTTATGCTGTCCAAAAGGTGTAGGTTCAACTTCGTTGGAAAGTCCCTGTAAATCAGAATCTGTCTGCAAGTTATCTTTAGAAATGCAGGGGTGCCTGCAGGTAATTATTTCTGATTCTTGTTCAAGGATGATTTCCACATGCATTTTCATACAACTTGGGGGTACTTGGTTAAAGACCACTCCAAAAATAGAATTATGCCATTTCCATAATCTCTGTGTGTGTAAATAACAAACTGCCCTTCTGAAGCATCCAAAGGGACTGAATCCATCGCTGTACATTTTATGCATGTAGGGAAACTACAGCACTGGAAATGTTTTGCTGTTTCTTGGGGACTCTATAGGTATCTCCAACTCTGCAAATGTTTGATTGGGAAATCCAGGAGGTGCTTCACACCTTGCAGCTACCAAATGACCCAGTTTCTAATCAATCAACCATCAATGACCCATTCCTTCATGCCACCCCTAGTTTGGTTTTTTCTCCCTATAAGCTGTATGTCCCTTTGCATGTTATGCTACCACAGCCATTTCAGATACAGCTGTAATTATCTTTGCTACTCGTAAGCCTTTCAATATGTCACCTTCAGCACAGGCAGATGATGAATGCTCATGAATTTTAGTGTAGCCTTACTCATTATTTAGCCAAGTCTGCCTGTATCTCCCAAAAATAAAATGCATGTTGACCTCTTGTCATCTGCTGCAGCACAAACTACTTTTAAGAGACAAAACCCCCTTTTTAATAGGAAGAAATCACAACTTTACATTTATCATTATCAACGGTAATAGTAACAATTACTGACCTGTGACCACAAATACCCTGTTTCTCAGAGAAAGGCAATTAAATACTGAGGTGACCAAATATCAGAGGCAAACTAGAAAGATGTGTAAACTGAGGCAAGTGAGCAGGTCTTTTAAAAGAGCACCAGTTTAGCACCAAGGGAAGAGACAACTAAACACAAAATTCTATACATTATGATGAATTATGTGAATAGGTTTCATAGCCCCACCTAGTCACACTAATTCCATTTAATATACAGAATATACAGAATATACAAAATTAAATTCCATTTAATATACAGAATCATAGAGCAGAATCACAGAATGCTTTGGGTTGGAAGGGACCTTAAAGAGCATCTAATTCCAACCTCCGTGCCATGGGCAGGGACACCACTCATTAGACCAGGTTGCTCAAAGCCTCATCCGGCCTGGCCTTGAACACTGCCAGGGATGGGGAATCCACAGCTTCTCTGGGCAACCTATTCAAGTGCTTCATCATACTCACAGTAAAGCATTTGCTTCTGCATATCTAACCTAAATTTCCCCTCTTTCAATTTGAAGCCATTACCCCTTGTCTTACCACTACAGTTCCTGATGAAGCGTCCCTCTCCAGCTTCCTTGTAGGCCTACCCTTCAGTAGGTATTATCCTGTACTTATTAACTTATTAACCTATAAACTCACAGGTCTGAAAAGTAGAAAGACATCTGAGGAGGAAAATTATATTTGAAGCCAAGACTGCCCTGCTTTTTAAGATGTTTTGATGACAGCACATGGCGCTGTGCAAGTCTTGCTGTGGTGCGCATCTCTGGACAGCTACAGACTCTACTTGTGGGTTTTGAAGTTCCCTACCCTTTTCAAAAGCAAAGCCGTCTCAAGGCAGGTGTCCGAGCAGCATTCAATGAGACATTTAAGGAGAACACTGTGGTTTTTCATGTAGAAAATATCTCATCTTTTCTCCTTGATTTCAGCCCCTGTGAGTCAATGTTCCCAGCCCCTGGCACAACCTAAATCCAAGCACCTGCAGGTAAAGCTCCCAGCCCCCGAAACCTGTCAGTCTCTCTCCTCCAAAAACTCACCTTCCTCTCCAACTCAATCAGACCAAACCAAATGGAAAAAGGAGACAGCTATGATCCCAGGCTCCATAAATGAGCCAGGATCCTAAGAGTTTTGCCAAGAGCAGTCAGATCACTGTGCTGGCACAGCCAGGGTTGCTCTTGGTCACAGCTGTTCCTTTGGTCACGGTCAGCTATTGTTGCTTAAAAACATCATTCCTGGTCTTTCTGCTGTGCCGTGTAGCACTGCTTTACCATCCAACATGGACAAACAGAAATTAAAATAAATGTCATTCTGATGAACAACAGAATAGCCCCACATTGGTCTCTCCCACTAAAACGTTTTTTGGACTTGTTAACACAATAGCAAATACTGAAGGACCCTGTCAGGTTCTGCTCTGTGGGTGCTGAGCCTGTAGCCCCCATACAAAGCCTTACATGACCTCCTCCATCTCCCCAATCCAACCAGAGGATTTGAGAGGCACCAGGTAGGCAGGGATACCACACATGGCAAGAGGGAGCTTGAGCTGCCACAGACTGCTCCCCTGGGTGCAGGTCCCATAGAAGGTCTTCTCCTGGCAGATCTAAAAGTAGTAGCTGAGTACATCCCACGGGCTACTCCCCTCTGGGGATTTGTCCCCTGCCCTCATCTTCAGCTTACAGGGGGTCAACATCCAAATTTGTGAGCCTGAAGCTTCCTCTCTCTACTGCTGTCCCATCATCTCCAAAGTTCCTCTCTCACTGCTTTTTCCTCCTAACCTCTTGGCAGACCTCCTGCATGCTAATCAGACAGCACTGGGTGCTTACCTAGCCGGCCACTGTCTCAGTACTCATTCAGATTTTAGATATCCCATGCATCATCTCTGTCTGATTGCTGGATGGTTGACTTGCAGATACGCAAAGTCTGGGGGCTGGGGAAAATAAGCATGCAACACAGCCCTGGTGTGAGAAACCACTGCCTCTGAAAGGCAGTCATGCTTGATTTCATCCCTTTGTTACCTCTAGATCTGAAGAGAAAGCAGGCAGACATTTTAGATTCTAATCTTTAGCATTAAAAAAAGTAATAAAAAAATAATAGCAGCACAATAAGTGTTTTCAGGCAGAAGAAAGTGAATAGCAACATTTCTTAAACTGTGTTAGGTAAGAGTGAAACAAGTAGATTTTATGATCTTCAAATGCCACTGTAGTGGGCTGAGTGTAAGTGATAAAATGGCTTCATGCCTCTTACGGCAAAATTGAAGCTAGAAACATGTATAAATAAAATTATTCCCAGTTTCCTAATAAAAGACAAACCTGTTTTATATAAATAAGTTAAACGGTGACAATCTAAATGGATTTCAGAAAGTTCCCTGTCTTCCTTTGAAGTATTAAATAAATGCAGCTTTGTCCCTTTGGAGCTCTAATGAAAATCCCATCAAAATCCAATTTACAGAATGCTGAGACATAGTGTAAGTTAGGAGTGCTAAATTAATTGATTTGCCTTAAAGAGTTACTGAGACTGGATTTGTCAGTCACATTTGGACGTGAAAGTCTGTTGTGTTTCAGCAGGAAGATGCTCCTTCTCTCACAGCGCTTCAAGCTAGCAGTAGTCATTTCTTTGGTAATCTCCCTGTGTGCCCCTGGATGAGCTGAAGGCACCATCACACGTCTCTGCAGCCAGGCTGTGGGGCACGCACCCTGCGCTGAACCTCCCCTTGCCTGCCCACCGGCTCTGGCACTGAGAGCTGCTGGGACACCTGGGGAGGACATTTCTCCCAGGTCTCCTCAGCTCCTATCCCAGAGAAGGAAGCTCCCAAGCAGGATTGATAGTGCGTGTAAAACCAGCAATGGTATGCGGGATCCCAAGCCAGGGTACAGGTGGAGTCAAACCCACAAGGCACACCTGACTCCCCTCCTCTCCCCTGCTAAAACAATTCTGGGATGTGGAATTCTTCCCCCTCCTGCTTTCCACCTGGGATGCAAGATATCCATTTCTCTAGTTGCAGCTGAACTGCAAGATTAAATCAAACCTTAAATTTTGCCAAAAAAAGTGAAATAAAATTCTGCAAGTAATGTATTTCCCTAAGAAAAAAATAAAATCAAGAATTAAAAATTATCCATTGTTTGTGTCAAATTCAGCAGTGGGTTTGAAATAAGAATTGTTAGGTGAATTACAGCCAAAAAATGGAGGAGAAGGAGTCACTACCGACTTGCTGTATATTTAAGACTAAAGGGGTAAAGTGGATGAGAAGAGCAGGCTCAGTTTCCTGTCACGTGTGAAGGGGTGAGATAAGACAGCCAGACCTCCCCATATTCTGGGAATGTGCTCTAAACACCATGCTGTACGACATTCCCAAATGAGCTGGCCTTCTCTCCTGGTATCCCTGTTTCAAGTTTTATGGAAGAGGAACAGGGCAAGAGAAGTTGACTGTCAAATGAAGGACACAGAGGATTCAAATCAGTGCTTGAATTTGTTCTCCATTTCCACCTTCCTGGTTTGCCTGATGATGACAAACTGGAAATGAAAACTGTTGTTTGAGCCTCAGAGTAAGGGCTTCATTCAAATAAAAAACCACATGTCACTAATATTACTACTTATTTAGTTCTAGTACATCTGGAGTGAAGACAAACCAACCCAAAATGGATTTGAGCTGAGAACAGAAGAGTGCATTCAATGCAAGGAACACACCTGAAGACGGACACAATTCTTTAGTCATTAGCTTTCTGCAGATCAGAGTTCAAATCTTTTCTGCTTCCTCAACTTCCCCTGAGATTTCGTACAGTTCATTTATGCTCTGCACAGAATCTCCTTCTGAAGATGTGAACCCTCCATTTCCCACACCTGTGCCACTGTCGTCACTCCAGACTGCAATTTGTGTTCTTAAAGGTGGAGAGACCTCTCATGGCATGACAAGGGTGTTTTAACAGCACCAAGAATGACCACTCTTGGGCTTTATATGGAAGCTTGGAGAAGAAAAAAAGATGTATCAAATTCATCTTTGAGGAACATAAGCCCTTGCCCCCAGAAACAACACCGGGTTTGCCAGAGGAGGCTGCCCAGCTTGCTGGGAGCACAGCAGCAAGTCCCAGCTTGCTGGGAGATGCAGTGCTCGTTTATGGGCTTCCCTCAGTTTTCCTCCAATGCTTCCCTTTCCCCTTTATGCAAGTCTTTGGGGCCATGTGATGGGAGCTGCAGAGAAGTTCCTTTTCCTCTGTCACCAACCGTGCTTTAATATTGTCGGTGCAGTCCTTCCTCAGACATCAAGGTTATTCTTTCTCTTGTTCACAACAACGTTAAAGCAGAAATTAATATCGGCTTGACAAGGTGCATAAATGCTTAGAAGATAATGTGGCTTTACTGGCACTGAGTGTGGACACCAAAATATGCACGTACACAAGCCGAGACCCCGGCAGCTCCGAACAGGAAAGCTGAAGTGACCATTTGTTTCTGGTGCAATGGCTTCTCGTGTGCCAAGGCAGACTCGCACTGAACTGATGCTTCCCAAAGGAAATACATCAACTGTACGCATTTCACAATACTCCTCGGACACCCTATTTTTGGTAACTTTTAAATACCACTCTTCACATAGCTTCTGGATAAGAATCTAAATACATTTTTCAATCCACTGGGAGGGAGAAGGGGGCTAATTATTTTTCAGTTTCATTTAGAAATAGAATTACAACGAGCAGCATGAAACCCAAACTTATTAGCCATGGTAGGAAATATGATTTAATACAGAAGTAAAAAAAGCCCAGCTCTGCTTAACTTAATGCAAAAAGCATTAAATGATGCAAACTCCTAAACCAGGCAGAGTTCTTTTTAATTTTGCTTTATTTAGGCCTGTCTTCTAAACATCTGTGCACTGATGTGAGATGAATATCTAAAACAGTAATAACTGTGGCTAGGTATTACATAAAATGATTCATACCTAGTGCTTTTTGCCCCAAAAGGATTGCACAGAATTTACAATCTGTGGGTGAGATATAGTACATAAAAATGCAGTGCTCCATCCATCACTGATAGGAACTGGTTCAGGTATGAAACATGATACAACAATGTATCAGAATTAAAGACAAGAAGCTATTAAATCCTGTTACTGATATGTGGGTAGGCAGAATGTCACCAAAAGGAAACTTTCCTATATTCTCCTGTTCTCAAAAGGCAAATAAACAACCAAGAGAAAGAGTGACACCAGTGGTCAAGAGCTCAATTAAAATTTTAACCTGAGAATTTAAACTTTTAAAAATCAAGTAGAATCGTGCTGAGAGCTATAGCACATTGTATCTGCAATGCTTAAAGGGCCTGCATTGAGCTTGTTTCCAATAACTTCCGAGCATTTCCCATTTTCTTTATGGAGGGTGCTATCCAGGTGTGGTGACATGGGAGGAGGGCAGGTTTATTCCCAAAATGCTTAGGAAGGCAACAAATGTTTTCCAAGCTGGAAACATTTGGAAAGTGAGTTTGACGGGCTATGACATAATACACTTATGTGGTACAAGCTGAACACATGCTTTCCAGAAGAACTGGGGCCGAGGGTCCACAAAAGGGAAATATGAAAACTAGTCAGCTTTAAATTTGTTTTCTGGACATAGAAGCATTCTTCTTCGGGATCTCTTGTTACCTGCATGACACTGCTTTTTATATCACAATCTTGGAGATCACCAGTGATGTACAAATGGCAGAGTGCAATCTGAGCCTTCAGCAAGTAGTAGAGGCCCTGGTTTCTATCCACTCTAACTTATTTACATGAAATTACTTCTAAATCAATTTTCACATGGCTTAAGCTTTATTAGGAGATGCTGTTCCTGGCAAGCTGAGTTCAGCTGCTCTTTTCAAACTAGGTGGGATTTTATGGAGTGTAAAGGCTGTGGGTTTGGCTAATCTCAACCTCAGCCTCTCCAAATCAACTTGGAGAAATGCTTTTCCATGTAACATAAAGGCATTTTAAGGCATTTTGAGCACACGTTAAACTGTTTGAATGTACCCAGCCTGTATGCCCTCAGTAACAAACATACATGCAAACCTGTCCCAGTCCCACACTGGAATCATGTAATGTTTCGCCTACAGGAAGCTTTTCTTACCTGAATGTTAACAAGAGACAGCCCTGGTCTTAACTCCAGCACACTTTCAATTGAAGAAGAGATGTTTGAGGGACAACACCTAAAAACGTAATCTCAGACTGCTTTCACTGTGCTTTTAGGCGCAGATCATTTTTCCTTTCTCCCAGGATGTCTCTTGGGTCTAGGCTGACGCAGGTTCCTGCACCCAGTTTGAGCTAAGCAATGGTAAATGACAGCATGACCATGGGTAATCTGATAGAGAGGCAGTGGTCATGAATTTTGCACCAGTTGAGACTGGCCTGAGAGAAGAGGATACTACCTATATCCCAGTTTCTTCAGTCTTCCCTCTCCTTCACTAACATAAGTGCTGGCATAATAATTACCTTTGATTCCTCCGCCAAGCTCATACACATTGGCCCATCCTATAAAATCACTGCCTGCCAGCCAAGCTGCCACAATGCACCAGCATTGGAATGCTTCCAGCCTTTATCAGGATTGCAACACATGATAATTCATGGACTTTCACTTTTCCATGAGGGTAAGATAGGCCCTGAGGCTAGTGCCTGCAGCACAGCTCTTAATTCCTCATGTAAGGCTGTGGGACCTTTGGGACATGTCTGTGAGCTGCACGTGGACAGAGTCCAGTTGAATGAAAAGTCTCATTGGTTTAGTTCAGCCAACAACACGGGGCATGCAGCAGATCTGGTGTCTGAGACTTGGTTTATGTGAAACACAATTCATTTAATGTAAGTGGAAATTGATATGACTTTAAATTGATGATCTGACTCTGTATGTACATATACGTTCATAAAACTATTTGAATCTAGAGTGTGATTTTGACTGGCAGGTTAGCATGGTCTGTCTTGAGGAGCTGTGGAAGTAATTGCATATTTTAAACTAACTGCACAGATAGCAGTCATAGAGATCCCAAATCTCTTTGAGATATGGGGACAGATTCCTAAGAAATAGATGTTTCAGACATGATTGACATGCCAGTCAATCACCTTCCTGACCAAAAGAGGAAAAATATCAGTTCTCATTGAAGTTTGCTTCCTTTATCATTACAGACACTTGCAGATTTGGGATCATGAATGTATCTACAATACAGAAGATATGCCTCTAGCAATTATCTTACAGTGTGCTGCAGTGCCACATGCAATTAGGACTGCTCCTCCAGCATATCAGACAGGTGTACTTCTTGCCCAGAATTATTTTTCATCTGACAGCACTGTGAAGGAAAGTGGAAAAGACAAGTAGAGAAAGCAGTTAAAGCAAATGGGGGCATTCATAGTGCCTGGGAAAGAGGAGAACCTGATGGAAGAGCATGTAAGGAGCAGGAGGAGAAAGATCCCTAATCCAAAACTCAAGTAACTCAGACTGGCTTCTCCCAAATGCCATTGAGGGCAAGTAGAGGCTATATAATTCCAGCATAGGTATGTGTTCAGAGATGGTGCAATGGGATGCCCAGAATCTCCCTCAGAGGGAGAGAGGCAAAGGAAACCTGTTTTGGTGGGGACAGCTTCCTGCATGCAGCCTTGGGGTTACATTCAGCTCAGTCTCCCTCGCACTTCAGGCTCCCCGGGTTTCTGCCACCTTTTGCATTCCTCTTCTTACAAACCACTTCCCTGCTCTCTTTGCTGGGCTCTTTGTGCTTTTGGAATCCACATCAGCGATATTTGGTGCTTGTGTGGTTATTTTTCAGAGGCGAAGCTTGGAAAATAATCCTGTGCCCTGTCATTCTCAGCAGTGTTGCTGTGGAAGCTGCCAAGCCAAATGGGGCTGCGGAGGGCTAGGGGAAGGAAAACTCTGTCCCCAGAGATCAGAGGAATGGGATTGAGTATGCTGATGAGAAAAAATTGATGTCACAACTGTATGTCACTATATAGTTATCAGTATTTTGCAGACTTCTGCTGGTCTCAGCAAACTTTTGATCAGGTTTATAAAGCTTCTTTTTCCATATAAAAAAACCACAGATCAAAAGCAAAACCTCTCTGAATTTGGATTGCATGGGCTATTCTGAAGCCAGATCCCATGACTGCTCTATCTGCTGTTCCCCTTCTCTGCTTTGATACAGCCAGAAGGTTGTGATCTTTCCCATCTCACTCACATAACCAGGAATGGAACCCTGAGTGTGTGTGCAAAGATGTTTGACATAAAAGACCAATTCAAGTGATCTTTGACCTGGCCAGGGTTTGCTGTTTTCAGATAAGAAGTAAGAGAAATGTTCAGCTGCCTAGGAGATGATTCTCTTCCTCCTTTCAAATGCCTTAAATACCAGCGATGCAATGCAAGATGTGTGCAAAGTGAAAATAAATATCCCATCTGTGATTTAATTGTTAAAATAACCATCTCTTCCCTTTGCATAAAGATGTGTGAATTTGTACATTAAAATGCCATGTATTTGATAAACAGGCCTAAAGAGCAAGCCATCTGACACTGAAAAAATATTGTGACAAATCTGACACTCTTTCCATATTTTTATGAATTGCTTCCCACAACACAAGCAAACAGATTAAAGGTCACTGAAAATGGAAAATGTGTATTTGTGCCTGGTTTGCTTCTTTATGCTTTATGTTGGCATGTGAATGTGAGGTATTTTACCTTTGCTTTTTGGAAAGGAGGGCAAAGAGGAGGCTGTGGGAGGACAGAGGGGCCTTTGCCTTAGAAACCAAAGGCAAATTGTTCAGCCCTCCCTGGACACCTTGAGTAATCAGGGAATCAGCAGAAGCCATGAGTACGAAACCTGGCTCACTGAGAGAATACCTTATTTTTATCCAGGCTATTATTTATTTTTGCTAGTATCTATTAAACTTCAGCCATTTCTTTCTTTTTTTTTTTTTAAGAGTCAGCAGTTTCCCTTCCACGTGGAGACCTCAGTGCCAACCTGAAGAGAATCAATATTGATGCTAGCATAAAGGACTCTTTTAAAAAAGTTAGAGGCTGGAATTTGTGTAACTACAGCAGGAGAGGACTTTCCTCCTTATTTCAGGGGGACAAAAGTAAAGGTACAAACGTTTTTAGGCGTCTTAAGTGCCTTTTCCTGTGGAAGCCACCTCCTTTCCAGAGGAGCTGTTGGTGACCATCCATACAGAGGCTGATCACTGCTGTGTGGAAATGAGGGTGTGTCCCTGATGAAGCCTACAACTCCACAAGGTTTCCTCAGACACTCCTAGCCACAACAATGGTTGTCAGACACAATCTGAAATCTCTCATACACCGCTGTATCTTTCCAGAGGTTAAGGACTGTGGTGACCAGACTTTAATGGCTGAGTTCAGGCCCTTGAGATCAAGCACTATCAGCTGACTTTTAAAGCCTCTCTTGTGTCAAACCAGTCTGTGCAATAGGCATTATTACAACAGGTAATTGACTCATTTTATCAACCAGGAACCTCCACAGAAACCTTCTTATCAGTTTAGGAGTTTCACATATATTTTCACCAACTGCATGCAGTGAAAGAGATTTCCAGATCCAAGACTCTTAAAGAGTAAAACCCATAAACCCCAGGCTCAAGTCCCAGCTTTATAAATTTTTTGCTGAGTCCTCATGGATGATGATACAAGCAAGTTTTCATGTGTGGTCCATGCATACAATTTTCTATATTGGTGTAGGTTACACCACCATGTTTGTGAACCCATTTTTGCTCAGAAACACAGACACTGAAGTGCTCAAAAACAGCAGCTGCTAGCTTACAAATTTCTCCTGCAAAGCTTCACCAGGAAATAAAATTGTTCTGGAGTGTACTTTGCTCTAACAGAAAAGAAAAAAAATTAAAAAGACCTTTGCAAATAGATAAATTAACTAGAGTATAATTGCTTGAGGCATTTCCTATCTTTACTTGTCAGAGGACAGATAAGAATGTGGGAACCAGTGTGTTTTAATTAATGTTTCCTGGGTTCCATTTACAAGATTGTTGATCTGTTTAGGCTTTTCAAATCCCTAGATTTTCCATTAAAAATTTCAACTTCCAAATGCTGAGGGAAATAATGAAGTGGTACTCACTTAATTGCCAAGCACAGAAACAACTGCTCCCATCTGAGTTAATTCTGAAGAAATTGCACTTACTGACCGAGGTGTGTGCTCTCTGCCAGCAAGGACACAGAACTCCTGGTGACAAAGTCATTCAGAAGTACAAATAGTTGCACTCTCTCCTGTATTTAGGAAAAAACCTAGATTTCCATGATCTGCTACCTGCTGCATTATGTAAGAAAAACTAAAATAAACCAAACCAAATCCATATTCCTTCAATCTTGTGGCCTCTCTCCCATTCAAACATGAACAAGTGAATTGGTTATTTGGGCCAAGAGATTTGGGAAAAGGATGCTTGCTACAGACCAAAGGAAAGCCTTTAGATTAATGGTCTATTTAAACTCCTTAAATGTAAACAATAAAAGTGTCTTTGGAAGCTACAGACCACGTCGGGAGCAAAGAAGTCTGTCAGGATTGCATCTTACCTGCATCCTGTCAGGATGTAGGTAAAACATAGGATTTTGTTGTGCTCTGCCTCCCTCTGATGATCCAGGATTCCGTCACTTTTGTACTCAAGGCATGTTTTATAGCATCTTATTCCAGTGAGACACTTTAAACATGACTTTGAGAACCAGTGCCCTCAGCTATTCATTCTTCCATTTAAAGCAGCAAGTGAGGAGACTGCATGGTGAGGGGGTACTGTCAAAACGTGGAGAGTGTTGCGATTGTATGCACTGATAGGGCCAATCCCCTTGTCCCTTGCAGAGCGAGTTTAAGTATGACCAAAACACAGCCAATTTAAACACTTGCATTTGAGCAGGGGTGCAGGCAGCCTGCCCATTACCAGAGAGAACAAAGGGGATAAAGAGTGATTGTTAGCTTACAAACTGGGGGGCAGCCTCCAGACACCCCAGTACTGGTCCTCTGTGAGTATCTTGCTTGAACACAGCCACTGTTCCTGCTGCAGCTGCACATAATTATTTTTGGAAGCCTTCACTATCATCTCATTTCTTCAGCAAGGCAAGGAACATAGATATACCTCAAAGAATGGTGATTATCTCAGGAATTTCTCTGCTGAGCAGATGACTCACTGAGTTTTTAGCCCTCAATACTGAACTAAAATCTAATAAGAAAAACTCAGAGTGGGAAAAAAGTTCATTTCACTGCAGAGAAGGACTTCTGGTTGCAAAGAAAATGAATGCAATGGTCTGTGTAGTTTGAACTATCTGTGGAGATGTCATTCATCAATAGATAATGCAATTTATTCCTCAGACATTCGCCAGTGTCTCAAAAGCATTGATAACAAGATCTGTACTGCCAGGATCTAATTGAGTTTAAAGTTCGCCTGCTTAGTAGAAATCTTTAGAACAAGAAGAGTTTGGCTCATATTTCTGATTTGAGAAACCTTTGTTAAACACTACCAATAAAATAGTGAAATTGGTGATGATAGACCTACAAGGGTAGAATGGTTACAAAGAGAATTTGCTTCTCATTTCTTACATTTTTCTATCCCCAAAGAGTTGTATCAGTAAATTTCTATGAGGATTTTATCTTCAGTATGCAGCCTGGAAAAAAACTTTCTGGCTTTTTACTTGTATATGTGCTCTCTCTAGAGCAACTAACAGAAGTGACCATGTGGGAGCCAGTCTGCCCATCCATATGAGGGACAGCGAAGAGAAATACAAAGGAGAAAATTAAATGAGAGCTTTCATTTTGGAGGGAAATATAATTTAGTGTGCAATAAAGGAGTGAGAAAGACCAGGGTTTGGTATTGCTCACTAGATTTCACCAAATCCACAAGAAAGTCAAGCCAGCAGTCAAGAACTCCCCATTTACACCTCAGCCACAAAATCTAAGATCGAAACAGCACCACTGACTTTTACAAAGAGTCGATCCAAAGCACCTCAAATCACAGATTTTTCAGACTGAGAACAGCGTTTTTTCTTGTCAGACAGAAATTAGGATAGGGATGCTGAACTGGTGAAGCCACACACGAAGTTGAGAAATAAAAAACCCAAAGTGCTTGCTGGTGTTACATCCCCCTGGGTATGCTTAGATTTCCAAGTACTTGGATCTTGCATGCCATGCTGAGGTCTACTCTGTTACTCAAGTCCACGACTGGAAGTTGGTCTGGTCCCTTTGATGTGCATACTACTAGGGAAATTAAAATAATGAGCAGAGGAAAAACTTACATTGCTATGACAGCTTTGTAGGCTAACTAGTGCCACTTTCTTTTCTATGAAATAGAAATTTCTATAAAATACACACATACGTGATTTGTAAGGCTGGGCCTTAAGAGCTTTTTCATTCCCTCTCCACTGTTTTACAAGAGCATGGCTAACAGCAGAGTTTGATAGAGTGCGGGATTCTTTTGGGAGACAACTGAGTGAGTGATCTAATGAAATGTAATTTCATTTGTGGTGGCTACAAAACATGTAGTCTTGGCCCACTATAAGGATTTTCAAACGCTGGAAAATTCAACAGAGCTTTCAAAAAGCATTTTTGAAAACTGGTCAGCAGTGGAGGGAAAGAAGATGGAACAGCCACTGCGCCATTGTGCTGGAGAGTTCCTGAGACAGTCATGCAGCAAAATAGTTCTGCTTCAGGCCAAATAGAAATGTTTCCAAGTATACGCAAGGGATGTAGCACAACTAGGCTGGTGCCTCAGCACAGATGATCACAAAATTAAGAGAACTGAAATGAGGCCTCGTTGAAGTCCGTGTTTGAAAAAGTATTTTGGAGCTATTTGAATTGGGAGGTACTGGATCGTGATACAAGAAGAGCCCTTGTCTGACATGTCACCTTGACCCCTTCAGAGACAGAAACTGCAGAAAAACACATTTCCACACAGTGTGTTGTTGATGTGAAGCTCTCCAGCTGTATTCATTGCACTGTATGGTGTCACTTGAAAAGCACAGAAAGGACATTTTAAATATCTCAAGAGCAAACTGGATTTTATTGAGGAAAGGAAAGAAATAGCGGATGTAGAATCTTGCTGTTTAAATGAGATTCTTCTGGCAACATTTATTAAAGTACAGTCCTGTACTTAGGAAATGTCTTCATTTTATTGTAAGGAATATTTTGATCCATTGCATCAGAGATGGTGAATTGCAAGACAATTATACTTCAGGGAGTCAAACCCAGACCCAATGAATCCTGTTTTGTAATATATCACTCAGAGGACTGCAGTTCCTGTGGCTTTTTACAACCAGTCCTTTTATTAATTATTTGCATTGCAGCGATGAGAGATCAAGAGAGAATAAACTGGGACACACTGACCCAGCCACTGATATTTCAAATTTAAAAGAGGAAATAATTTTTGCCCCAAATACCTCAAAGCTCTGCAAACCTATGCAGAGGGACTCCTGGGAAATTGTGTTAAATAGAAGAAAATATGGTTCCTGCAGCAGGATTGTCATGCAACCCAGATCAATTGGTCCATGTAAAAGAAGCAAGGAAGCAGCTCAGTATCTGGCAGGGTTTTTACCCCATGCCCCAGGGGAAGTTCTCCAGCTCAACTCCCTTCTCAGTACTGCAACTCTGCATTGCACCCGAGAATGCAGAAACCTGTGGTAAATCTGCAGGAAATAATACTGATTGTCCACCCACACTGTATTTTTGGCCAAGAGTGGAGCGTCATCCATTCAGCCCATCACTGGCATCCAGCAGTGCAGTGAATTTCTTCTGAGTCCTTTAATCTATTCTAAAGGATAAAACCACTCTTACAAGGAGCCAATTCAGCTGAGATAATGATTCTTGCATGGCACAGTTTAGTATTTAATAGACATAACACCATCTGTTCTAGCTTTAAACAATAAAATCTGAGACAACGGAACCAGAAGCTGCAATCATTAAAAAAAAAAAAAACGGCCAGAGGCAGAGGAAGGAGGTGAGTGAATACATGGAGTACATGCATAGAAAATGATTGCAGGGAAAACTTTCTCAAGGTACTCTGCAAGAGAGAGCTTACTGCAACCTTCTGTATTCTGCACAGCATGTATCTATCATATTTTTTCTTATGTTTTAGAAGCAAGACAGTGGGGGAGAGAAGGAAATAGAGCTCTAGCCTGAAACAGTGAATCCCCATCAGTGCCAATTTCTTCACAACAAACAGGGATTTACAGAAAGGCCTTGTTATGATACTGGAATTAAGATAATTAGGTTAAATGCACTGGGGAAGACAACACTTTTCTGTCTGGGCTGCAGACAGCTCCGAGTTGGACCTAGGGTTTATTTCCTGCTAAATTCAGGGTCTGCATTTACCACAAGGCATGCCTTTGCCAGCAATGCAGCACCAAGGGGCAGTGATGTTTCTGGAACCAAGAATAATACATTGGACATGTGCAAATTATGGTCGTACTAAAGTCATAGGCAGATTATGTTCCTTCTCTGCATCTTTTTCTAGACACCTTCTCTGCCAGTGAGCTAAAGCACCAATTTGACTGTTTCCACCAACCCTCACCCAGAGTGGCTCTTGTCAAATAGTTATAGCCTGGAGTAGATATTTAGTGGTGTTTAAAAAAGGTAAAATTACTTTTCACACTATTTTTAATAAGGAAAATTTTAACGCTGAATTAAAGTCAACCAAGTAGATGATCAGTCTTCATGAGTGTGTATAAGAACATGATTGCAGAAAAGTCTGTAAGGATGTGCAACAGGAGAACTAAGATTTTCGATCTTATTTTAGGCTTATGTAATCTTTTTACTTTGCTCCAATGACGTGTCAAAATCAAGAACATAGCTACTGTCAGGAGAGTTAAACCCATGGTATAAAAATACAACTGGAATTAGGCTCAGTGTCATGATGTCTCACACATTCAGTACACCACTATTTAAAAACAAACATAAAAATCCTACTGTGAATGGAAAGCTTTGCCAAGGGTTTCAGAGGAATACGACGAGAGAAATGTTAGCAAAGGGATATCAAGATCTGCTTGTATCTTTAAGAGGAGCTTTGAACAATATTTGGTGAAATACTTGGGAAAGAAAATCAATGAGCCATCTGAACAAGTGCCCCTTGTATGCACTACGCCAAGAAATACACTGCAAATAAATAATTACTATACAGCCCTCAATACAATACAGAGACTTTGAAATAAATTCTTACTCTCCAGTTAAATCAGTCTAACAATACTAAAGCCCTGCAGCCAAGCGTGTTTGTGCTACTTTAAGAACAGCTGTGTGTCAACCTTGATTTTATTAATAACTCAATCTAAAACACTAGTGAAATTTCAGTTGAAGATTCTCTCAATCTGGCTCTCAAACATTCGCCTTAAGGATTTTCTCTTTCCGAGATCCCTCTGTACTTTCTCCTGGCAATCCTCCCTGCCTCCTTGCTTGAAACCTCTTTTAGTGTAGAGTGTCTTGGGCCACCCCAGTTGCTCAGAAGAGATGATCATAAATCATATCCTATGACTACATCACACAGAAATTTGAAGACCAGAAGAGCTGAGTGAATACTTGCCATGTACTGTCACTAAAACGTATTTAGTGCAAAGACAGGTGCCCAAATCAGATTCAGACAAGATGGTCCAGACATATCTTTTACTTGCATGCCAGAGACTTTCTCCAAGGAGGTTGTATTTTTTTTTCACTATGTCTCTTATCTTGAAGCTTTTCCTAAATTCTCTTTGTTCACCGTTCTTTGGAAACCTGAAGGGGAAGCCTCCAGTGGGAGCCAACCTCAGTAACAAGTGCTGTGGGACTCTGTAACTGATAGGATCATGTGGAAACAGCTGAGCAACAAAATGAATTAGAATATGAGGAATATCATGTAAAAAACTATGCAAGATGAGCTAACATACCCAAACCTACATTTAATAATGACAAATTCTAGGAGAACTAGTATAAAGTTAGAGCAATAGCTTCTAAGATGGCAAAAGCTCAGCTGGACAGATTTATTTCACTGTTTTAACATATAATAGTTTTTGTAGATAGAATAACCTTTCCCTGTGAGGACCTTGTCTAAGACGGGCGCCAAGCTGAAACTTGGATAGCACAGTGCTGGTTTTGTTTGGACATCTGCTGCTACTGCTCCTACTTACGTGTTTTTGGTGAACGTTTGACTTGTTTGCAATAAACATGATTGTTACTGAAGGTCTGGAGTATATGAGTCATGTCTATGGAACTAAGTGGTGAAGAACTTGGAGTTTGTTGGGTGCACTTTCAAACGAGCAATGAAATCAGCTATTTCAATTCTGGATATTGCCAAAAATATTATTTTAGCAAAATAATATGTAGTCTTTTCAGGCCTGAGGCATGAAAGAATAATCAGTGTATATAAACTA
Source organism: Gymnorhina tibicen (assembly GCA_013399875.1). NCBI lineage: Eukaryota > Metazoa > Chordata > Aves > Passeriformes > Artamidae > Gymnorhina > Gymnorhina tibicen. The sequence goes on along the minus strand of VXAZ01007128.1, from coordinate 4,596,128 downwards.
TTTTCATTTGCTTGTTTCCTTTATGCAGTTGTAACAGGACAGATGGAAGACTTGCACTGATTAGCCAAGATAAAGCCATTGATATGCTCCTGAAGGGACTTGTTATTCTGTCATGTGGAAAAGAAAATATGCTACTGAAGCATGTTTTCTTGCCATGTGTTGTGAAATCATTAATAAATTCTAGTCATTAATACTGACTAGATCAAGACAGTGCAGTATTTAAATAGTCTTAAAATGCCACACTAAATAAATCTTAGTCTGGTATTTAAATAAAAACATAAATTTTAAAAAATCTCTCCTCTGAGCCACATCTTGGCTTGGGACAGTACTGGCAGACATGTGAGGACCACGAGGGTAGAGGAAAGATGTCCCACCATGAGAACAGGAATGTCTGCGGAGACCTAGCCACTGGGGAGCTGCCACCCCACGCCACAGAGAATGAGCAGAGTACATCCAGCATCCCAGTTCAACAACAGGTACCAGCAGGTTCCAGAATCAGCTCTTCTGTGCTACAGTTCACACCGACCAGGACTCAGGGAAGCATCGCTGCTGATAGAAAAGAGCGGTGTGTCCCTCGGGACTGTCCCTGCTACCCAGGCTGCCATGACGGACCCACACAATAAGCAGATGAACCTGCTGCCTAGCTGCTCTTGTCTTAGGCTAAACTGTGAGTAAATACATGAGGAACTATCCCATCTGCCTGGGGATACCCACAAAAATTGTCAAGGTTAATAATAACCTTTATTATTTCAAGGGGAGGGACCCTCTGTCACAGTCAGTGAAGGAACAGGAACTCCTTTCCAAAATGGAGTCAGTTCCTTCTGTTGACCTTCATGTACAATTTCAAGAGACTTTCAAGGAATGCCCCTCCCATGAGGAGAAAAACACTTTTCACAATCTTTAAAAGAAGAAAAGGAAAACAACATGTGTATTTGATTAAAAACCTTAACTACTCTTCGTAAGGGGTCAAGAAACAATAAATGCAATATATGTAATGCACCATGAGTGGAGACAAATTATATCAATTCTGAGTAAGAAATTAATGCAATGAACTCAGAAACTTCATGTAACTCTCTGTGGAGACCTGGGGTTGTGTACAGAAGAGAACCTCTATGTGCAGTAATGAAAAAAATATGAAATCTTCACCCAGTAGTGGGGCTGCTCTTTTATTATCTGTGCTGCTGTGCTGGTTTTGGCTGGGGTAGACTTAATTTTCTTCACAGTGGCTGGTATGGGGCTGTGTTTTGGATTTGTGCTGAACACAGGGTCGATAATGTAGAGATCTTTTTGTTGTTGCTGAGCAGGGCTTACACAGAGCATAGGCAAGGTCTTTTCTGCTCTCCACACTGCCACACTGGCTGGGAAGTTGGGGGTGCATAGGAGGCTGGGAGGAGACACAGCCAGGACAGGTGGCCCAAACTGACCAAAGGGATATTCCAGACCATGGGACATCATGCTCAGTGTATAAAGTGGGGGGAAGAAGGAGGAATGGGGAGGACATTTCAGAATGATTATATTTGTCTTCCCAAGTCACTGTTGTGTGTGATGGGGCCCTGCTCTCCCAGAGATGGCTGAACACCTGCCTGCCCATGGGAAGGAATGAATGAATCCTTTGTTTTGCTTTGTTTGCATGGACAGCTTTTGCTTTCTCTATTAAACTGCCTTTATCTCAACACGTGAGTTTTCTGGGTTTTGCTCTCCCAGTTCTCTCCCAGATCCCGCTGGTGGGGGAGCGAGTGAGTGGCTGCGTGGGGCCTGGCTGCTGGCTGGGGTTAAGCGGTGACAGCTACTAAATTAAAGCTACCCTACCACATGCAATGAAATATATTTGTTTGGTTATTTGCAATCAGGCTCATTCAGCTATCCATGCTTCTACGAAATCTCTGGCTCAGCCTGTTGGTTCTGTGTTGTCCTTACTGTATTTTGCTATGACCATAGTTTGGCTCTCTAACGTCAAGACCAACGTGGTCTGTATATTCGTCGCTAAGACTGATAAATACTTTTCTCAAGAAAGTGTAACTGTATTTGAACTCTGCTGGTGCATAGAAGCGCTAGAGGCTGGTTGGGAATGCACTGACTTGCCCTCTGAAGAACTGACTTTTAGTGCCATGACTCTATCAAAGCCCAGAAATGGAAACAAAGACAGGTTCAGACAGATACATCAACACTCTAGGTAGATAAACTCAGAGGATACAAACTCTATCCATAATGTTCTGCAATTACCTTACAGTACCTTACAGAAGTAAACTGAGCCACCTTCTCATGAGTCACTTAGTCATTGGAGGGGTGGGTTAACTAATTCCTGATAGAGATTTTTTTTTGACTAGTGCATAAAATACAGAAAAGTTCAGTGTCATATCAAAAATGTATGCATCATCAACTAGGAAAGTTTGTCATTAAGGATGCAGTTACTTTTTCTAAGCTCTTCCTCAGTAAAGGTTAAATAGCTGAAAAAACCCCACAGATCCAGAAGACTTCAAGAAGCAGTGCTAGATTCTGGAAACACCAAGGAAAGTGGTGTCAGCAGCTGAAATTTCAGAGCATAAACTTGACAAGTGGGAATAAAACTGAGAACTCAGAGCTCAGAGATTCAATAAAGCATTGTATCTGCAGGCAAAAATAAGAAGTGGAGAACTCTGTACTGAACAATAAGAGGACCTGGAAAGCAGGAGGAAAGATAATTTAAAACTAGTAACTTCATGATGAATAGCCTAATCAAAAAGTGTAAAGCAGATAAAAACTGGCACTCCAAAACTAGCTTGGAGATATGTCAAAAAGTGATGCTTGAACAACCTCCAAAATGCTTCTATGGTCTCATAAGGCATGATATCAGGAGAAACAAACAAACCAAAATTAAATCTGTAAACATGGAAAAATACTCCAGGAACCTGGGAAGAAATATTTGGCAATCTGAGGAAAAGCAAGAAGTGCAAAGCAAGGGTGATAGGACTTTACAGCAAAGCAAAACTGAAAGCTGGTAAGAGGTTTCCTTAATCACAGAATCCCAGAACCATTAAGGTTGGAAAAGACCTTCAAGATCACCAGGTCCAACCTTTGATCACCATCTTGTCAACTGGACCATAGCATTAAGTGCCATATCCAGTTGTTTCTTGAACACCTTCAGGGACAGTGGTAGTGTTCCACCACCTCCTTGGACAGTCGGTTCCAATGCCTGACCACTCTTTCAGTGAAGAAATTCCTCCTGATGTCCAACCTCAACCTCCCCCAGAACAGCTTGAGGCTATGTCCTCTTTCCCTATCTCTGGTTGCCTGGGAGAAGAGGCTGACCTCCATCTGGCTACAATCTCCTTTCAGGCGGTTGTAGAGAGTGATAAGGTCACCCCTGAGACTCCTTTTCTCCAGGCTACGCAACCCCAGCTCCCTCAGTTTCTCCTCATGTGACTTATTCTCCAGACCCTGGACCAGCTCTGTTGCCCTCTCCGGACACACTCCAGCACCTCAATGTCTTTTTTATTGTGAGTGGCCCAAAACTGGACATAGCACTTGAGGTGTGGCCTCACCAGTGCTGAGTGCAGAGGGACAATCACTGCCCTGGTGCTGCTGGCCACACTATTGCTGATGCAGGCCAGGATGCCATTGGCCTTCTTGGCCACCTGAGCACAGCTGGCTCATGTTCAGTGGCTGTCGACCAGCACCCCCAGGTCCTTTTCCGCCCAGCAGCTCCCCAGCCACTTTGCCCCCAGCCTGTAGTGCAGCATGGGGTTGTTGATGCCTTAGGTTTTAGGTTTTATAGTTTGCAAATTCTGTATTCTCTGTATTCCTAGTGTGTAACTTTGAACTGTCTTGCAGCCTGTTAGCTGCTGTTCTCTCATGCTAAGACAGACATAACAAAGCCTCTCCGGGCTTGCTCTTCAAGGACACTCAGACTGTCCTAGGCCAAGATGTGTAAACCAGCATCTTGAGAAGGGGGGCAAGTTGGGGGGGCGATTACTTATTAGCTAAAGTTTAATTGGCGAATTTATGCTGATATGCAAATGGACCAAACCCATAACAGTGGGAAGAACTCGTGACTTGTCGTCCATCTTGGGGTCCACTCTGGCTCCCCAGGGTGTACCTTTGAAGGCCTTTTAAATAAATATCACCTTTATTCCCTTACCCTGTCTAGTCTCTGTTTCCAGGTTGGCCTTTTTAGGCATCATTGTGACCCAAGCGCAGGACCTGGCACTTGGCCTTCACAAGCCTCATGCAATTGGCCTCAGCCCATTGATGCAGATAATGGAAGGTAATATATGTCTGCTCTTGTGTTAAGGAGAGACATGAATCACTTCCTCTCTTGGTAAATTACTTTATAAGACAGACAACACAAACATCCAACATTTTTCTGCCTCTTTGTGGCTCTTCTGGAAGGAGATAAAAAGCAATAAAATTCGACACCAGAGAAGAATTCACCATGCACCTTTCAGAAGACAGAAAAGCCTGGAAAGACATGGGAACGCAGCTTTTTGTAGGCGCAATCCCTGCTAAGAGAGCATGGACAAGGAGTTGCCATGCAAGGGCACAGACACAGGAGGGAAGCTGCTGGGGGATGGTGGCTTGAAACAGTTTTTACTTCTCCAATAGTCACATATAAAATGGGGGCACTGCAGTAAGTTGAGAGCAAATACTGCTGGCAACAGCTCTGCTGTAAGAGAGGAGTGCGTGGTCTCAAGTCAAATACAGCCATGTTCTCCCATTCCTGGGAAGGGGGACTGGGGGAACATCCGAGCAATGGAGGAGATGAAGCTGCCTGTCACTACCCTACACAAGTGTTCACACAATTTCACCTCAGAGGAGTCTGTGCCCACTCTCTCACAGCGCTGGCTTCTCATCACTCCTGCCTCACAGCACTCCAGACAGGAGCTGCTCTCCAGGAGGCAGAATAACATCTTGCTTAAATTGTCAGCGTTTTACTGAACTTGTAACACAGTGGGCAGGAGTGCAAGGGGAGATGGCATTTCAGTCAGAGGATTTACCGGTTGCTGGGACACGGCTTGGCAGGGAGCGCACACGCACCTTGCCGAGGAGGTGGCAGGAGCGGGAAGGACACGTGTGCAGGCACCAGGCTCTCCTTTTCCAGGGCTATGCAGCAAAATCACTGTGGATGCTGCAGAAGGGCATATCTGGCAAATATCAAACACAGACCTGAAATACTCTGAAACTAGGATTTAAGGTTATTTCATCATCTTTTCCGGTAGAAACTTTTACTTTTGTATGAGTATAAAAATACTCCTAAGAGAAATTACAAGCCAGAGGCATCAATTTTGATCTGAATTGCTCAGTGTTGAAACGAGCCCAGATTTTGTGTTCATTATAAAATTCTTATATTTTCTTTTTTTTCCTACAGCAGTTCTGTGCAGCAAATTTCATCCTATGAAGAAAGGCAGATAGGACACAGAATAGAATACCAGAAGTAATTAATGGTTTTGCATTCATCTAATTTTCAGCTACCAAAGTCTGAAATACCTTAAAAGGCAAATGAATGATTTTAAGAAACATTTTTTAGTATGCCCTTTCTAGAAATCAGATTTCTTCACAAGTTTTGAAAACAAGAATCAAAAAAATCATTCAAAGTTCTTTAAATTCTTATTTTTAATGTCAACTCTGTGAAGAATGACCTCAGTTAGCAAGTCTCTGAAACTGCAGTTTCAGTCAAATCAAGCCCCAGAGCAAAAGTTAAATTTTTGCTCACACTTCTAGATATTCAGTTACACTGGTGTCACAAGAACTCTGTCCTGCAGACAAAAGGACCAGGGCTGGATCTAACCCTGGTTACATGCAGGCTCCCACAGATACGTGGATGACTTTTCCATGATTGAACTGATGACAAACTCTACCTACAGAGGTGGAACTGAGGATATCCTGAGCCAAACCCACAGATTTTAGGGACAAACAGGTGCCAAAATTATGAAGTTTTTGTCTGAAGACTGCATGCAGCTTTGAGCAACCGCTGTCACTATTTTGAAAACAAAGATTAGACCTAGAGTAGTGGAATAGCAGACTTGAAGCAATTACAGGAGATTTCTGATCTGGAGTGGTTCTAAAAAGCATTAAAACAGGGATGTAATGCAAGCTCCTTTGTGCAAAATTTTATTTCAAGGGAACATGATGCTTTTGCTTTATAACATCCTGCAGTCATATACCCTTTCAAGACAAGGGGCACTGGCTTTGTTTTCAGAAGTCTCCAGAGGGAAAAAAAGAAAGAGGGGTGGCGGGGAAGCTTTTAAGCCTTCCATTTCACATTATCCAGCCTCCTTTATGCATTGCATTTCATTTTGACACAGCATCACTGACGACAAGTGATGGGCTTGCTCTTGCTCTTGCTGCATGCCCAGTCCTCTGCACAGCAATGACAGTAAATACCTTGGGCTATCCTTCCCTTCCTCCAGCAGCCCAAGGCTCTGAAATCAAGAGGGAATCTGTTTCCCAAAAGGCAGTGAGAAATGCTCTTCAATAAGGATGCTTTCCCTGAAGCAGGTCCATCTCTGTCAGTGTCATAAGGCATTTCAAATGCAATGGGTACAAAGGTTGCTGTCAAGAGTAACCCAAAAATGGTTCTGCCTGAACCAAAGTGAGAATGAGAAATGGGGCAGGAGCCAGTCTATAGACATGGTCAAAATGCCTCATCCAAATTCCAAGTGATCTGGGCTCAACAGCCCCAGAGGATCAGAGTCAAACTGGCAGTTTATCTGTCAGTTTAGGAGCTTAGGGTCACTTTAATTTGACTTTAGCAGTTCACACATGGACATGTCCCCATGACCAGAGGGCCAGGCATTTGACAGGTATTAATGTCACCGAGAGTAGCACAGAGGATTTTTTGTGAGTTCTCAGCAATCACCCACCCCAATAAAAGTCCTGTGATCAGGACTTTTTATCCGTGATCAAGGAAACACTTTAAAAATGCAGCCAGCATGTCAAAATTTTCAAATAAGGTGTGAAAATAAGAGCCTCTTTTCTCTAAAGGCCTGTGAATCTAGGCTAGGTATATGCAACGTAAGAGATTCAATTGCAGTACAGGATTAAATAAACCCATGAAGTTAAATGTTCCAAGACAAAACTATAGTGAATGAAAATAGAATCACATCAGCAAACTGCCCTAATCTGACAAATTCAACAAGTCATCTAGGCTTCAGTTAATGCTATTGCCTCTCCAAAATTAGCATAATGATATTTCACAACTCCAGAAGCCTCAAGTTAGTTTAACCACTGTTGTTACTGAGCTCCAGGAGCCTTGCCAAGAAACTGTGACCTTTTGTTTACTCATCACTATTGACGTGATTGATGTCATCACTGAATTGGTCTCATTTCCTGTCCTTGACATGAGACGTTTGGCTCTGTACTATACCCTCTGACACCTGGCGTGGAAAACAACCAGCTACATGCACTGCTTTACGATAATTTCGGCTGACATAATTGCCAGGTAGTTAGAGTGACACCTCCTGCCAAGGAACCGGAGTGTCTGTGAAGATCAAGCCTCGCTGTTAGGGTGGGAATGACGGTGAAAACTCTGCTTTGTGCACGCTTCCCCTCGAAGGTGGGTGTCTAAATGTGAGAGCTGACAGACAGCAGAAGACATAGGCACTCAGCCAGCAAGAGCTGACGCTCTTTTGAAGTTGGGTTTGGCACCTAATGAAGGGATTATGAAAGAGCCACTTGAAGGAAATAGTCTGGGATGGAGAAATCCTGAGCTATTTCTCTTTAAAGAATCAAGCAGAGAAATAAGAGTCTCTTACAAAGGCACATGTGGAAAAATAAGGAAATCTGGAAATGCAAGTTTGCTGGACTGAAAATCTTGGAGTCTTTCGAATGCTAATGGCTTGATATTTCCATATATCCAAGGGAAAAAGAAGTGCTCTTTGAAGTTTCCACATGAAGCCAGGGAAGAAGCCTACGGGAAAGCACTCCCAAAGGGAAGGAGGACAGATCATTTGGCCTGCTAAAACCAAAAATGGGATAAGATGGGATTTAGAGGCTGAAAACATTACGGAATATCTAGATTCCATCCAAAATCTAAGTTGAGATGGTTGTGACCTTTTCCAGACAGGACAATCACGTTAGAGAGGCAAAGGCAGCACAGTGCCCACCATCACTGGGGTTTGTGCAACACTACATGGAAGAAGAGCAAACACAGATATTTTTTTTTAAGAAAGAGATGAACAGAACTTTGACAGCATCCTTGAGATATAACATTCTGGTCTCACCAGCGAGTGTTCAGAAGTAAGCAGGGAAGAAAAGAGTCATTAAAGATATAAAAGGGGATAACATTTAACATATATTTAGCAATTCCAGTTATGTCGAACTCGATTTTTGTCTTTCTTTGATGGGAAACTTATTTTCTAGATGAAGGAAAATGTGGTAAATTGCATTCATTGGAACTTTGTTAAACCACTGTGGAGTATTATGACATAAACCGAGAATTAATACAGGAAATTTCAAGTGATTAAAGTGACTGCAACCAGCTGGGCTGAAGAAAGGTTTCATCAGGCCAGAGGAAGATTATAAGCAGAATCCATTACTGATCAATCTTTTCATTTTTTTCTATTCATATTCATTAGTGTTTTCGTTGCTTACATTGTGCAATCAGCACATTTCTTACCGAGACTTCAAAGTGAGAACTCACAGTTAGTAAAGATGACAATATGAAAATTGTCTAAGAAAAACCAGAGAACCCTGAAGGGAGGAACAATGGAAATTTAATTATAAAAAGTACTAGACTGTGCACTTACATGCCATAGTGAATCAGATACTTCTCAGCTGGATGCCAAGAAGAGTGGGGAAGAGGGAGCTGGTTTACAATTGCCATCTAAGAGCTTGGTTTTTTCTATTCTAACCGTGACACAGGACTGAGTGGACACACAGCTGCCCTCTGTAAAGAGGGGCCAGAAGCACAGAGCTGCCCTTAGTAGAACCATGTAGGAGTATAAACTGGCCAGGAATAAATGTAACTTGGGGACTAGAGCACTCTGGTGTTAAAGCCGCATCCAAAATAAGATAACTGAAATTATTTGAAGTACCATATTTTCAAATTTACAGCCTTTATATGATCAATAAATATTATATAAATCAGCAACTGAGGGGGCTGCAACCATGCACAGCTCATTGGAGAAGTGTCCTGTAGTCATCTCCAGCCTCTGATTTCCCCTTTGAGTTGTTGGAGTTTTCCTCTGGAATTACTGTATCTTTGCACATATAATCCAAACTGCCTGAAACATATTACTACTCTAAAGTGGATCTGGATTCACTGATAGTGGGAATTATTCAATGTGGTGGTTTGCAACAGTAAAAGCTCAGGCCTGTGGCTGTAGAGACCTGTTTTACATGCTAACTCAGACTGCAAGCACTTGTCCCCACATCTCTAGGTCAGGAAATTAAAGAAAAGACAAAGGAATGGCTGTACTGTGTGGGACCGAAGGTGACCCAGCTCCTCCCAGAGGATGTATTCTGTAACAGGTGCCCAAGGCAGAGTGCAGAAATAGGGCAAGTTCATGGAAATGCTTCACTGCACGCTCTCCTGGGAAGCAGGGACAGAGGCAGTCTATAAAGGTGATAAGAGATGAAAGATTATCACTTTATAGAAGGTGATAATATCCTGCCCTCACTGGAGTCACTGCCTTGTCTATCAACTAAGCTGAAAAAATGCCATTGAGCAGAGTCTATGTGTTAGACAAGAGCAAATACATTTCTGACTTATAGTCACAGGACGCTGCACTCTGACTTCCCACATAATTTATCTCTCTTGTCCCCGAGGCTTTTCTCACAGATGCTGTTAGTAGAGATTAGGGAAACTCCTACCCTAAAACTGTGCTACTACATGGTATATAGTCACTAGCATTTCTCTTTATTATTTCTGTAAGAAAAATACAAATAAGTGAAAACAAGTTGACCTCCTTGGTAGGATACTCTCAGCTTTGCCTGATTTTGTTAAATATGCAAAGGTATTTTAGAGTTCAGACAGTCCTAAATACGTAATTGTATTGGGTTTGAGAAGCAAGGCTTTGGTAGTGGGGGCCTCTGAATGACTTCTGTCAGAAGCCACTGGAAGTTTTTCCATGTCCAATAGAGTCAGTGCCAGATGTCTGGCAAGATGGACACGCCACTGCCCTTATCTCAACCCACAAGCCTTTTGTTACATTTTCTCCCCCCTGTCCAGTTGAGGAGAGGAGCAACAGAGCAGATTTGATGTGCACCTGGCATCCAGCCAGAGTCAACCCACCATAAAAGCAAGTTCACATAGTTTTTCAGTAGGATCCCATGCGGATATGGAGTAATGAGCCCTCAGCACCCTGAGCATATTTCTGTTTCCCGCTGTAAGACTGCAGTGGAACAAACTACTGCAGACCACTCTGAAAACACATAATTCCATTTCCATAGGGATAAGTGCTGCACTATGCAAATCTGAAGCATATATCCAGTGCTATTATTCTACCAGGTATTGATGTTGTATGTTGGTGCTGTTCTATAATAACAGGAATTATTTGAACTGCTGACTTCCCAGGCCAACACACACCCAATTTCCTTGGCTGTCCTTCCTGGTTGTCTTGTTATCTTTGCTCCATTCCCTGAAAAAATTTAGATGGCAATTTCTCTAATACACAGCAATGTACTGGCAAGCTTGGCAGCAACTCCTGTCAGTAGCAGGGATAGAAATCATATTGATTTAGACACAGATTTTAGATTTATAGCACAGCTTTCCAGTGTGCAGGCAGCAGGAATGCAGCACGTAAGAGGAAAATCAAAGCAGATGGCCCCCAGGAATGATGCCTGCTCCAGCAACTGGCTCTTTGCCAACCATCAAGACAAAGAAGAGGGGAGATCTTCAGTAAAATAAAGTATAAGGGAAACTGCAAAAGAGTGTTAGAGCAAGCCAGGCCCATATTCATCACATACACAGTAAACAGGCTCAATAACAGGAATCTCTATGAATTTCAAGTAGGTGCAAAGGTTCATCAGTGAGTGACTGGAGTAACAGAGTTCATCCATCAAAGCCTCAATTACTCCCAGTTATCTGGGAGGGGGTATGGTTTAAATACAGACCAATGCTGGTTTCACGTCAACTTTATGCCTTCTGTGTCAGAGGGTTTGTTTTTCTGGCACACTTGACAGCTTCTGTAAGAGCAAAAAACATGCTCTCCCAAAAGTTTGGATGGGGAGACATGTCAGTGAGGCTCTTCTGTGGCCTGAGCCAAGATCAGCGCATCAGGAATACCTGGGGAGTCTCTGAGGAAGCTGGAAACAAACACATGTCCATAAATAACCAAAAAAGAAAAACTACTTTTGCTGAAAAAGTAGATAAATAAATCTGAAAAGGAATATTCCTAGATCTGCTTTCAAAATTGGGAGAGGGAGAAATTTTTACATCTCTCCATCCTGTCCTGTCTTGTTTTGCCACACAGGGCAACATCTCTGCCCATGGTGTCAAGGGATCCTTGTACCCTAGATGGGGTAAGTGCGAGGAAACAACTTGGTACACAGTGAACCCAGTCAGGTGTGAGATGGGATCACACTGAGTCTTAGGTCCTGCTGTAATCTCTTCAGTGTGGTATTTATCATTGTCCTGTTCCTCAGAAAGAGAGAGCCAAGATCTCCTGTCTCCAGGAGGCCCTGAGTCCAGGTAGACACAGGGAACTGGAAGAAGGTGGAGATCTGCACTTAAAGAGCTCCATCTTCTTCCAGACTGGTGGTGGTCTTTTCCAAAATAACAATAATTATTGTGACTCATGATTTTCATGGCTGGTGCATCCTAATTACAGATGCCTGTTTGTTTTGTGTGCTCATTACACTGAATTACATCTTAGATGGAAAGTTACCATGGCATTCTCAAAAAAAAAAAAAAAAAAAAAGAAAAAATCTTTAAAAAATCAATTAATCTCCCACACACTTGAAACTCCTCAACGGTGTCTTTCTGGCAATTTAAGTAGTTGTTGAAAAACCGTCTAAATCACTAAGAGCAACAAGAGATATTTCAGCTGGCAGCCCTGCTAGACAAAGGTAGATAACGAATGTGGACTCCCTGACTATGAAACCAGATGTTGGAGGGGGCACCAGAGTTCTGCTCCTACCAGAAAGAAAATGGAGGCAGGATACAACATTTCCCTTCAGTGAGACTGGAAGGATGAATCAATGGAAATATTCATATTCCTTATTAAATAATCCCATTAATAAACCTAGTAAGCTAAAAAACCCCAAAAATAGGACCCCACATAAAAGGGCTTCTGCTTCTAGTCATTCATCTGGAAAAAACAGATTTCTGGAGTTGTTTAGCCAACCCAAAATAAGAGAGATAATTTAAAGTCATTGATGACTTTATAAGGCTTCTAAAGATTCTCCTGACACAGATTTGCACCAGCTCAGGTATTGTTGGCTCATGCCATGTAAAAGCTTATCTCACAGAGTTCCATCAGCCTTCAGCAGGTTGTGCAGCAGATGAGGACCCAACTTTCCCTGAGTCACGTGAATTACTAATACTATGACAAAAAAAGCCAGCTTCAAGTTAAACCCCAATTTGCAGGCTTCCCCAGTTTGTGAACCCAGTGAATTGCCCCCAGCCCTGTCAAATAAATGGAGAGCATTATATCTGATACTGTGCTCAATACCTCTACTACCTGCTCAGTTCAAGGCCATTTTTATTTTTAATACTTTGAAGATAACAAACGTCAAATGTACAAAGCTGACTGAGCTTAACAAATTTCACAAATTGGAAACTAACTCCCGATAGATCCACTGCCGGCATCCTACCATTGTAGGTGCCACATAAGCAGTCAGACCAATCTGCACTAAATTTGTAGAGTAAAACTGGGACCATTATGCACTAAGACACTGAGCAACAGCTCGTATCAGGTGTGTAAGCTCGCCAGGTGAAGTCAATTGGAAAATGTGTGATGATCCCATATGTTGCTATTCTAGAGGTCTCCTTATCTTAGCATCTACGTGTGCACTGGTGCAATGATCAGATCATGCCTGCTGGCTCTAGTGGGACTCCAGGCCTTGACATCTGCCTTCCTCAAACTCCCTGTGGATAAAATTATACATAAACAATAAAATCTATTCTCTCTTTGCAAAAAAAAAAAAAAGCTGAGCGTGTAAGTGCCCCCTGTATGTGATACTGCAATCTGACAAAATAAAAAAGCAAACCAGTATAAACAAGTTGATTACGATGGGAAAGGAAAGAAATCACTTTTTTTTCTGAGTATTTTGGTGTTTATTTTCAGGTTGTTGATATATTTTGTAAACTGCAGAGATTAAATAGATCCCTGGGGCTCCCAGGTGTGAAAGATCAGCACTGCTGAAAGTAGCTGAGGGAGGGAATGTTCACGAACTATATCCTGTCATCATTAAATCATTTTGCTGAATACATCAAAATGCTAAACGCAAATATTTACATATAAATCAATTCATCTATCTGTTCTTGTTGCTAGCACAAATACACAAAACACACGCAGAAATTAAATGGGTCCCTCCATGGCTTCCCCCCCAAAAAATAATCAGAAAGGAAATTCACGATGAGAAAAACTAACTCCTAACCTGAGATGTTACTGAGCAGTCACAGCAGCAGCCTGAGTTTGTAAACAAGCAAACCCAGCAGTTCAGAGCAGCATGAATCACCTCTGTTCATCTCAGTGGGGCATTAGCGTCACTCCCAGTAATGAGCCTCTAACGCATTAACACCGGGAATTATTGCACTGCTGACCAAAGTGTGCAACGGGTGGGAGCAAAAAAGAAACCTGCATGACGTACTTGGAGCAATTCCCTATTTTGGCACCATGGTGATGGAGAAATGCCAGGTCCTAGGTGGTCCCTGGGACATAAGGGAGCCATGTCCACAGCTCTGGGGAGCTGTGCCAGGGAAGAGCCTGGCTCACCTATTCCCAAACAGAATTTCTTTTCTCCATAGGGAGGGTTTCAGAACCACAGGTAATTACCGTGACCACCTGGTTCAAACCCTACAATCCTCATGCTGTGGTCAGCCTATACAGTCTTTACTGATACCAGTGATCTTGACCAGTACTGGTAACCTTGCTGGTGTTTTGGTTACCATTCCTGGGAGCACAGACTTTGCTCTCCTCAAATAAAGGCAAGTGTTACATTGGCCTTCAGCATGGCAAGATAAAGCCTCCATCTGTTTAAATTAAGGTATGACATTCATTTATCACCTCACAGGGCCCAAGACGGGGAGGGAACAGCACAGAGCACCCACAGAGATTTTGTTTTCTTGCAGAATCCATCATGTCCCCTCTCATAAAACCTACATGACAAAAGGGGACCAAACTCCAAAATCACAGTGGAGATTTTAGGCAATTATTGATTTTGTTATTCAAGTAGAAAGAGCAGTTCCCATGGCAACGAGCCCATCACTCCCTACCTATGGCATCGCTTGCTCTCATAACACAAGCTCTTTATTTAAAGAAAGATGTATGTTCACACACCTGCCCCTCGGAGACTGATTTCCTTTCATTTCACCCTGGCATAAGTGATGAACCACTCTGCATCTGGCTATTTGAAACCACGTTGCAAGCTTTTCCCACGTCCCACAGTTTCCATGGGAAGAGCAATGGTTGCAGCCTAGGGGTGGCCACCTGCCTGCCCAAAGGGGTGACTGCCCAGCAGTGCTGGGGCTGATGCTGCTCCAAAGCAGTTCCAGGTGAACTGTGTCAGGGAGAACCCCCTCGTGCTGCTGACTGGGTGCCCAGTGAAACCCTGCTCCTTTTGCATCAACACTACACAAGGACAGAGGTGCCCCCCAAACTGTTCTCAGTCGTGTCACAGTGAACCTGGCATTGGCGGGAAGAAAATTTGCCTTCACAGTATTTCTTCAACAAAATAAACCAAGTAAATAAGTTAATTAATTCATTCATTAAAAGTGATATCACATCACCACAGAAAATTATGGCAGTTCTGATTAGGAAAAGTCAAGCACTTCTGATGTTTTTGTCATTTAAAATAATGCACCAGCAGGACAGGCTGGCGCCTTGGGAGGTGTAAATCAGCACGGCTACCTGTAGTTTTAATAGCAGTCGGGTTGCTGATGAGCAGGCTCCACACCACAGAAAGAGAAACACTGCTCAGAAAAAGGGGAGACAGCAGGTCTTCTTGGGGTGGTTGGGAGGGCAGCACTTGGGGAAATGAGGTTGCACCACAACCCCGGCTCACAGTAGGGCTTTACGTTCATCACGTGGCCCTCTCCACACTGGGAAATGGGAGGAAAAGGTCCCACATGCACCTGTGAGCAGCACCACGGCTGGGTGGCAGCCCCATGCAGGCACCAGGGAAAGCACGTGGGCTCAAGCAAGAAATGTGAGAAGTGGCAGTGGCACTGGTTCACCTGGAAAGTTAAAAGCAAAATTTAGTCTGGATGCAAGGCCTGCTTTCTAAAAATTAGCCGTTGAAAGAGAGGAAGTGGGGATTGGCAGAACAGGGCTGAGAAAACTTGTGGCTGGAATGCAGAGGCAGCTCGCTTTGCTTCTGATTACACGTGGGAGGAAAATGCACAGGTAAACCCAGTAACCAGTCACTCGTGAGCAGGATCTTTCAGATGAAGTTCAGTCTCCTGGCAAAATTTTGTGAAACATAAGCTATTCCCAAACTCTTTTCTCACACAGCTCCAGGTCCCTTAACCATAACCTTGTGCATCCTGGCTGGGGCTGCTGGTGCCTGTGTGAGCAGGATGCCGGCCCTGGCTGCATTTCCAGGTTGTGGTACCTAAGGGATTTGCAGCAAGATGCCTTGGTGGCTTTGCAGATCAAAAAGGAGCATGGTGTGCACAAGCCCAGCCACTCATCTGAGCTACAGACAGTGGGGTGGCATTGCAAGGGGTGCCAGGAGCCTGGACAGGGGAACCTCAAACCATGCACAGAGGAAGGAGATGAAGATGCCTGTTTTGGAAGATGATAGAGCAAATCATGGAGAGAATTACAGTAAGGGAGATCAGACAAGTCTTGGCTTGGAAGAAGCAAAGGTGTTAGAGCTGAAAATACAGTCAGGAGAAGAATAAATATTAAAAGCAACAGCTGAAGGAAACAGATCAACTGGAATTGCTGGAAGTGAAGATACAAGAACATCAGACATATTATAGTGCAGAGCCTCGAGAGATGCAACAGAGATTGATGAGACATTAATGGATTTCAAAAAAATTTTAAAAAAATTAAGTCCCTGAGAGATGCCGGATACAGGAAAAGATGATGTGAGGAATTTTCTGGCTTTTTTGCTTTCCTGTACTAGTGCCCAGGTCTGTAAAATTCCACTCAATACAAGGGAACATCTATTTCACAGATACAACTGGTTCAAGAGCATTAGCAAGCGTGAAGTAAACCAAGGGGTGAGAGAGGATAGGACTTGTATTTTATCAGCCCAATAATTCAGCAAACAAAGGCAAAACTGTTTTCCACTACTAATTTGCATTTCAGTCAGTTAATATGGCTGAACATACAGTCCTAAGACATGACAGAATGATTAGAAATAAGACAGGAAAGAAAGTCGCTGATGTCTTATATCATGCACTGCTTATCTAATGCCTCTGATTACTAGCAAAACTGCTTGTTTACCCTCAAGGTGTAGAAGCTTGAGGTTCTTGCTATTTTGCTTCCTTTCCTCTTTCCAATTTTACCCCGATTTTCATGGTGTTGAAGGCACTGTATCACATTTAAGGATCAGCCTATATAGAGGCATTAAAGAGGGATGAGAGAATTATTTCTTTTTTTACAGCAAAAACTGTTTATAGGAATTATCAAATCTTTTTCAGTATTCATTTTTGCAGCTGCACGGAATGGCTAATAAGGAATCTGAAAGAAATTCTCTGGGAATAACTGTGGGCATCAAGGTATTCCATACAGAGCCCCACCGCAGCACAGCCATCTGTTGCCTGCTGTAATGAAAAGGGAGCTGTGCAAGACAGATATCCATCTACAAGAGAACTGCCATCCATTTGATGCAGCCAGTGTATGAATAACAGAAGGCTTCTCCTTGCAAATACGATTGCTACACTATTCACAGCAGAAAAAACTGTGGCATGCGGGTTTTTTTTCACTTCATTGCTGAACAAGGCTGGGATACAATAGGAAAGATGACCTTGACATCTCATACAAAGATACATAAACAACAATAAACCTCTTCTTCATGTCCATTGCCTTATTCATGCCTTTACAGTGCAGAATTGAGAAAGACTCCTTTACTTAAAAAAAGGAATAAATACATCTGTTTCATGATCATATCCATTAGGGTAGAAAGAAGGGGATAAAAAAAGTAGACTTTCCTGATGTTTAATCTTAGAAGAATGGATGGCTCTTTTTCTGTCAACATAGAATCGTTCCATGAATTAGTCACGAAGGTTCAATTATCTTCAAATACGTAAAGCACAATCTTTTAAGTAGAATGATTTGTGAACTTGCTTCATGGCCCTCTGCTTCAATTTACCACTTAGTCCTAGATTAAAGGACAGAGTTTGGCTTGGTGAGGTGGCATGGAGGACGTGACAGCAGTGTTTGTCTCTCTCCTCCTGCAAGATCAGGGTGCTTCTTTCGTGTGACATGGGGACAGAAAACTTGACAGCTTTTTCTATAGCACAAGCTCAAAAAGAACACAATTGTCTCCTGTATTAAGTCAGAGAATGAGAGAGAAAGAAAGATCAGAGAAGGTGTGAGCATGGCAGGGTGTAAAAATTCGCAAGTTTTGATCTTCTCCAAAGCTCCTCTGAGTTTAATTCATTGTTTAACAGCAGCCCCAAGCATCACTGTCCTGTGGGGATGTTACAGTTCATATGGTGGGCAGTTTGGTCACCTAGAGGTACCAGGCTTAAACCAGGTAATGATTAGCACAAACGCCACAGGGTTTATGTTTAAAGGTAAACCCAAGGCTAAATGCTCAGGTGCTTGCAAGGACCAGGGAACTGTGCAGCGATAAAGTGTTCTCGTGCTGTACCTTCCCCAAGCTGTTTCACTGCCTCAAAGCCCAGCTCAGGCTGCCAGTGCCACAGAACCTTCCCTGCACTGCACTTTGTACAGGGGAGGACTCCCATGCTTCTTTTCATCACAAAGCACCTGACCTGAAGGGGCCAGCAAAGTTGTGAAGAAGGTGGGAATTAACACACTTACGAAGATGGCAAAGGCATGTCTGGGACAGGAGAGAAGGAACACCCCGATTTGAAATAAGCTGCAAACATTTCTATACATTCCAATGTAAAACAGGATGTTTACTCCTTCTGCATACATTTCAAAGAATTTTTATTAACTGGCAAAAGTTCAGAAAATAATAATTTTTGAACTAACAAAAAGATTTAGATGAATGAAGTTCAATCTAGAAACTGTATCCAGAACTTTTTCTGCAACCCCTTTGGTAAGAATCCTCTTGGACTTACAAAGAAAGACACAAATGCATTTACAAGTGAACCCAAACTATCAGGTAAAATTGAAAAGAATATATTCATGACAGCAAGATTAATCCCAAATAAAGACTAAAAGGAAGGAGAAAGTTTCTCCCTACAGTGATCGATGGAATGAGGAATAAGATTGCTTGAAATGTGCTGGATCCTAGCTGTGCAAAGTCTTTACCTTTTCAGGAAAGAGATACTTGAATCCGGTCAAAAATTTAGGTATTCATTAAAAAGGAAAATGAAATTACTTGACCCATGTGACAGGGAAAGCCATATTCAAGAATCATAATGATTTGCACTGTATTTAAATGAACTGATGCCTGTCTCACTGGTGGTCAGGATTAGGACCTCTGCCAGAAGGAATTCTTCAGGGATGGGAGGTCTTCAGCCTCTATCTGCAGTGGGAAGCCCCCTGAATAGGGCTCCAAAAGGATTTTTAGTTGTTTAGCACCTCTCAGATTCACAGATATTAATTTACAGTATTTGCAATTGTGAAAAGCCATTCCCCCTTAATGATCTGGGAACTACCCAAAATCAGGTTTTCTACCATTCCCACAGAGACTATTTCTAAAATTCATCCTTTGCTAGTTTTATGCAGGTTTCTACAGAAATATTACATTTTTTTCAATCCATACATAAGTGTTCTTTTTGGAGTAGGCAACTGGATACTAACTGGTTAATGCATATTAATTATTTCAAAGACAAGCAAACTGAAACTTGTGAATCTGTAACTAGGTGTCTGTATTAGTGAACGCCCCAAGAAATCAACTTTTAACCATTGATCAGAAAATAAGACACCTTCTGATGCTTTCCCTAAGGCAGAGGTCAGATTACAAGGAGCAACACAGGAAATCCAAGACTGAAGAGCGGTTCCTGACACAAACTGCAAAAGCAAGAGGACGATGGGGATGGACACACCTCTCTGGGCTCTTTGGTTCCTATGCTGTGTGGGGGGATATTTGATACTGCACTTCATAATTAACAAACAGATTGCCATAAAGGTGCAGGAATACAGCCCGAGACAAATTAACAGATGCTCTCTCGTTTTTCGGAGTCCCTTGGGGCAGGCAACTTTGGATTTAACTGCTGAAAAAGCAGTTAACCATAATCTGTTGCCAGATGTTTAAGAACTCAGTGGGATTCTCAAGAAAGGGCTCCCGTGGAGGATGATCAGCACATAGCTTTGTGAGTGATGTGCCAGTCAGCAGGGTAGCAGGCTCCTCCTCAATACACAAATCGAAGGCGGTGGAGGCTTCTGCTAACTTCAGTCAAGAATGCTGATTAAAAAAAAAACAAACCCACATTAGGCAAAAGCATTGCTTTCTTTACATTGCAAAACACAGGGAGACAGCACAGAGTGCCAGTAAGAGGGACAAAAAAAATCCTCTGCAACTGGAAGTCAGGAGACCAGCCAAAAACGTGGTTTTTGTTCGCAGAATTTCTTTAAATCCACGTGTCTTCTCATTATTTAAATCCATGGGGATTTTCCCTTCCCAGGGAGCTAATTAAACTATACAGCATGTTTTGTTAGCTAACAAGAAGTGTATATCCTTTATGGGACCATGAAAAACCCCAAGAAAGCCAGGCTACACAAGCAAGCACTGCACACAGAGCATTGATATGGCCAGTGCTGTGTAATGCCAAGCACACCAGCACTTCTCAAAGGCTTTTCCAGGCTTTCAGAGACTTTCACCCCTCTAATTCTCAGTTTCCATCCATTTCCACCTGATGCTGATTTTTTTATTTTCCATCCAGCTGACCAGTTGCAGGCACGGCCAATATTGCTCCACACATGAGGGATACTGCCACTCCATTAGTATTTATGCAATACCCAAGAGAATAATTATGGATCTCATCTGCTTAAATGCAGGTAGAACTAGAAGAGGAGGTCTGTAGCCACCTAAGTTTGGGAGGAAAAGAAATTCAGAGGGGCTTCTGTGCTGCTTCCTTCCGTCTGGGAAATCCCCCAGTACTGTACCAGCAGCATCATGTGCTCAGCCCCTTGAGCTGGGCGAGCTCCCTGCAGACCATCACTCTCCGACATCAGGAGCTAACACTTAATTCATGCTATTGTGTTCCTTGGCAGTTTTGTCCCTCTGCATGGTCAACATTGCATTTCAAAATCTGCACTGCTTGCTTTGCTGTGCATGACCTTGGATGCTTCATCACAAGCAGCCCGTATCTTAGCCCTGAGCTCAGCATCCAGACAAAGACTAGGATACAGGTAGTGCCCATGGAAGATCTGCATATTGCAGGCAAGCATCTTGCAATCTTTATTCTACATCCCTGCAGCCATGGGGCAGATCCTGCCCCAGTGCAGCTCAGCCTGAACCAATGGCAGCAATGGAGGCCTCACAGAGCAGCTTAGATCAGACTGTGCTGTCTGTATGGCTGAGATAAGAAGGATGAAGTGGGATTTTTAAGAAATCTAGTCTTTCCAAGGTATAGGGATGGACCAAGATACATGGTACAGAAAAACAGCTGGTGGATGAAAGAAGTCTTGACTTAGGTTAGTTTTGTTTTTCAGGAAATCTTGCCTCTCATTTTAACCATTCTCTCTAATAGAGATCAGAGGGCCTGGACATTACCCATGATACTAATTTTTTCAAACATTTGGAGAGGGAAAGAAAGAAAACCAAGAAGCAGCAGGAATCTTTCCAATAATTTCCTCTTTTCTTTCTCTTACCCTCAAGTGGCACATAGAAACTTCTTGAGAAAGAAGTTGTGTTCTTGAGAAAGAGATGTGCCTGCATTAAATGCACTGAACTACGATCAGAGGTTTGCTTTTTCTCTATTGAGAATAAGGAAGTGCCTTACAGGCCGTGCTAGACAGCATGTATTTTGAAATATGGATACTGTAATTATTTCTACTCCATTTTAAGAATAACACATCAATAGTCAAGCAGCAAATACTCCCTCCACAGTAAACTGAAGGAAGAGCCAGATAGCTTATTTAAAATTCAACACATCAGCCAGAAAAAGTGCAGTCAGAGAGAAAAGGCTGCCTGCATTTCTGCTAACTGTCTTGAAAGAAGACAGAAGTCAGACACAGGCCACATCAGAGGTGACAGCAATGACCCAGAGTGAATTCTGCCCAGACAGCTTGCAGAATCCCATATCCTCATTGCTGTGGCCCCGACAGCCTGCACCTCATCCTGTATCCCAGTGTGGTTAAGGCAGCAAATACATCACCAGCTTTCCTTTGTTCTGGGGAATGAAGGGACTTCCCTGCTTCATATGGTGCTGGGAAGTTAATTTATTGATACTTGTAAGTGTGCAAATATTGCAGTAGTATTACAGTGCTTAACGAGAGAACTAATACCTCCACTTTTCCAGACCACGTCCATAACTGATTCTTTCTGTGTTACCCCATATTTAAATTCAGGCTGGGAAGCTCGACCGTAGTTTTCCCTAATGCTAACAAAATGGCCTAGCTGAACTATGGACTTGAACATATGACAGTGATTTATTAATGACATCTCCTAAAAACATGATCTTCGCTCAAACCAACATTTACTCTAACTCTGCTTTGGCCAGCATTTCTGAACTAGAGCTGTCTGGGGAAATGTACAACTAACAAGGGGAGGCAGCATGGGTGTCTTTGGACACAGATCTGGCCGGGTTTCTAACGCTGAATAGGAATGGTAATGATCTTCTGCTGCTCAGTATGGCAAGATGATTTATACTTTCTGAACCTTTAGGCATCAGTGAGGTCCTCATCCTTATATATGAATCACAACCTTATTTCCACATGAATGAAACTGAGATATATATACACACAGACATATATATATATGTATATATTCACAGAGCAAGGAATCTGCAAGAACTCAGAAGAACAACCTTTCTGTTTTGCCTTTCTGTGATTCTTGAGAAGAATTTCCAAAGCATTTCATGTCACAGCAAGTTGGTTGTACACGTACCAGAACTCGTGATAAGAAGCTCAGGAAGAAATAAATTCCAATAAAAGGACAGTGTGTCCCACCACTGTGAAAAGCAAAATTTAAAATGCCCAGAGGTTTCTGGCCAGCTCACAGGACATCCTTGCATCCCTACTACTGTACATGTCTCTGTTAGTGTTTGTGCTTCACAGTGTGGATTTCTGAGTGCTTTGTGCTCACTGTGAAGTTCACTGCAGCACTCCTTGTGATGGTGTACTTTCCCGTGACTGCTTTTACTCTAGCATAACATTTTCATTGAGAGCAAATTAACAAAACAATACTCCATAATATGCTTATTTCCTCCAAGTAGTACTGAGCAGCCAGTAGTTGCCCCAGCATATTCTTGCCTGTACTCCAGTACAGTGATATGATGCATGGGCTTTTGTAGCATGGGGATTGTAAATTGTAATTGGTTATTGATGGATCTGCTTGTGATCAAAAAGTGCCATTGACTGCCAGGGGGTGGTTCTTCAATTCATCTTCTATGACTTAGCATGTACTGGCCTTTTGCTGCTTCAGTCTTACATACATTAAAACTCTGGCTTGTGTTAGGCAATGTAAGAATATACTCATATGCCAGGTACCTTTTATTAAAACGTGATGGCTTACAGATTGTTAAATTCAAGTGTCCTATTTCCTCAAAGCAATCTTCTCTTCATCCTGCCCTGCATCTTTCACAAAACTGACATTTAGAAATAGATCCTTTTCAAAATTTCCTTTTACAGATCATCCACAAGAGCTTGTTCTGATTTCACGCAGGATCTTCATTGTGCTTTCAACCTCTGCTAGCAATTTTCACGCTTGCAATTTTTGTTTGTGAAATCACTCTGCTAAAACCATGCACAAACAAAAATACCAAAAAGAAGATATTTTAGTGTTCTTTAGAATAGCTGTCTCTGCTTGTGTGCCTCAAAATTGAGAGAAGTAAAAAAAAAAAAAAAAAGGATCCAGCAAGTCAAGCTAGTAAGAAACTCAAGGGAGTGAAGAAGAGCGGCCTGAACTCCATCCTGACAGCTGCTGCTGGTGACAAACACAGCAAGGAAGTTAGCTATGTGAAGAAAAGGTTGGATTTTATCTGTAGGGACCTGGGAGGGCCCTTCTGACAGACAGAGAAAGATGCTTTTTAAGGTGTAAATCTATTCAAGCAACTTTGGAGAGGCCTGAAGATTTGAAAACAAATATCTTCCTTTTATCTGGCAAATACCACTGTTTATCTTCCTTTTGTCTTGTCTGAAAACTTACTTGTCTGTTAATGATATCCTAATTTTCCTCTAAAAATGCCTTGGCTGTTTGACTTTTGTAGATTGATCACTACACGAATCTACTGCTGTAATCATTCTCTCTCCTCTGCATTTATAGCCTTGCATCCATTAGATTTGCATATATATATATTCAAATAGGCACTTGAATCTCTGAGTTTCCTGACAGGGCAATCTAATTTTTATAATTTATATATTTTATTATAATAGCAACATTTAATTCCCAGTAAATTACCAAGTTGTTTTCAGTGAGTGCAATAACACAACTCAACACTATTTCTCTGAGAAAGCAGCAAGAATCCTCCCTCTACCTCCCAGTGTAACAAAACTCACATAGTGTGAAGAAGTCATGCATAAATTCTTGAGACAGCAGCAATTTGCAGCATCTGGCTGAGGCAGGGGTCAAAAGTGAAAGCCCACTGAAAAGGTACACTGACATCAATGTGTCAAGTATTGAAGGATCTGTAATAAATATTTCTCAGATCCATACATCACAGTCAATATCATCTTAATTAAAGCAGAATAAATTGGCTCAAATAAGCACATAGAATTATTTTTTTGTTTAATCTAGGTCTGTCTTGGTTGAGAGGGCAATAGTTTGCCCTCTTGGATCACCGTTTGAGCTGCGGAAATCTTCAAATACATCACCTACCTAAGGACAAGGAGGGATTCATTGGCTGTTTCTCATCTGCCCCTGCAGTCAACCCACCCAGGATACAGTCAGGAGTGACAACATGCCCGAGGCACTCACATTTTTAGTTCACTCTACCATAACATCTCCTTTTGGACAGCAGTGTTGTCAGTGAAGATGTTGCCCCTCAAAAAGGTGCTGGGAGTCATCTCCTGGCCCTGAGATGATGCTTCCACACTCACTTCTCCAGACA
Source organism: Gymnorhina tibicen (assembly GCA_013399875.1). Classification (NCBI taxonomy): domain Eukaryota; kingdom Metazoa; phylum Chordata; class Aves; order Passeriformes; family Artamidae; genus Gymnorhina; species Gymnorhina tibicen. Next base: position 4,571,686 of record VXAZ01007128.1, on the reverse strand, counting down.
CCTCTCTGGCCGTGGTCAGAGACTGATCATATTGGTGTTTCCGAATGAAATTTTTCCTCTACCCAGTGTGCATTCTCACCCCGGCATATTCAGCAGGGAAATGTCTTAATAATGGTTTTAGGAGTTACAATTTAATAAAAACAGGAATTTGGTCCTACTTAGAAATCTCTAGCAGGAGGAACACACGTTCATGAAAGCAAAGGTGAGACGCAAAACATGCAAGTAAATGTGGGTAAAGCACAAATCTGAGAATTAAAATACCAAAGCTGAAGACCTTCATTAACCTTCTTGAACTGCTAGTTTAACACACTTCAGACTCAGTTTCCCTGTAGCAAAATAAGAATAAAGCTAGATTTCTTCTGGGGCAAATTTTGCTGATATTTCTCTATAGAAATACAAAACATATGAGCAGCACTATTAACGGTAGCTTAAAATGCCACACACTGAAAATTATTTTAGCATAACTTAACAGGATAAAAATTTGAGTCTTATGCAAATCCCAGAAGAATTCCGAGTTTAGCCAGTCAAAATGAAGGCCTTTCACATCTTTTTTATATTCAAAAAGGTATGAGGTTTAGAGAAAACTCTTCAAATTCCTATAAAGCCAAAGAAAACAAACAGTCTGGTGCTCTGGGGAAACAGGAATAGGTTTCAGGCTAGGAACAGAAGGTGTAGTCAGCATTTCTCTCTGTCACACAGGTGGAACCCCTGCATCCTTTTTGCAAGGAAAAGAAGGGATTAAGATCTCTAGCCCAAATTAAAGGTTCAGATCATATAGTCTAGATTAGCAGCCCCTTAATCATGCCCTACAGAACAGTTCCCATTAGCTCACAAGTGAGATAATATTTTAAAGTAAGATTGTTCAGGCTGAAAGGACACCTCAGGATGTCTCAAGTTCAACCCCTTGCTCAAAACAGGGTCCAAGAGGAGTTCAGACTAGGTTTCTTAGGACTTTGTCCACTTGGTCTTGATGATACAGGTTGATCTCTCTCTTCAATGGCTAGAGCAAGTTAATATCGATTTTGACAAGAGTCCTGCAGTCATAGCAAGCAACTACAAACCAGAAGGCAGGTTATTAAGTCAAAAGCATGAGTGTGTAGTGACACTGTAAATGAGCACTTGCTAACAAATTGCCTCAGGAGCAGGCCAATGCACTTAAAGCGAAAACAAAAACCAAAATCCATTCTGCACTCCACACACAAGATAAATATTTTAATCAGCAGGGTTTTGTCTTGTTTAAATAACCTATCTTTCAAACCCTCTCATTTGGATCTTCATGGCAATGCAGTTCACTTGATCTCAAACTCACTCAAGGGTGATTTAAATTCTGTAATAGAAGTGTCAGATCAGAGAAGCATCCAAAAAACTGAGCCAGTGACTATGTACTTGAAAAAATTTAAATCACCAGGCTAAATTTCCCCTTGTTACACTACCACATGAGCCAAGTCTAGCAGCAGTGGCTCAGGAATAACATTCAGGCTGATCTGCCCAGCGAACATCACAACATTTCTTAGGAGTTTGCCAGAAACTGTTTTCTCAGCCTAAAGGCAGCCTGTTTCAGCTTCCAGAAGATCATGAATTGTCCCAAAGGGTAACACAGACCAAGATGATGGAGCAGGTTGCTTGCACACACCTGCGTTCAATATTTATTTTAAAGCTTCACAAAAAATCCGGTTTAATTGTAATACTGGAAGCCTCATCCATACCAGCTCAGTTTTAGTTTTAACACTTGATTTACCCAACTCAAAACCTGAATCTTCCAGGAGATGAAGGCAACGTATATATTTGTAAGCTCAAAAGAATATGAAAGTGAAGCATATAAACACATGGCCATGCAGTAGGAGAGGCATGCAGATACAGTATACATTATATTAATTGCAATATACTCTGTATTAAGGCTGGCCATGAAGTTCCAGCACAAAAACACACACAGACACGTGATCACAAATATATAGGTACACACACACACACATATTATTAATAATAGGAACAAATTACCTTCTTCTTACTTCTCTGCACAAAGGGAGCTTTCTCACAAACCATTTGAAGGGAATAAATGCACCAGCAGATACACAGTGACTTTGAATAAACCCCAGATAAAAATGATAGCTTCTCATAAGCCAATTATACCTACCACACATTCCAGGCTAGCAAAAGACAGACCTTTATCATTATATTTTTCTTAGTCACTACTTAATAATACACAGTCGTTTTTAATAATAAGCATGGAAATAATTAACACTTTAAAAGCGTGTAACTTGTTGGTGATTTTCTTACTTTGCTGCCTATTAGAAATTTAATTTGTTCATGAGACTAAACAACAAATGTTTCCACTGAATTTAAGGAATATTTTTCTATGAATGAGAATATAACAAGATTTTTCTGAAGACATGCTGGCCTGTTGCATGTCATATTAAAATTTGATACTAAAGTGTATTGGTAGTGCACTAAAAAATGAGACATCATAAAAGAAATTTGGAATAATTTAGAGAGACAACCCAGAATTTTTCTTCAACAAGGGCTTCAGGTACATCTAAAATAGATCTTTCCAGCATCAGCAGAATTACACCAGAAATCAACAGGATATCACTTCTGGCCTTGTGTGCCATCAGAGACTCAGACTGACCAAGTTTCCGAAACCATGCCTAACATAAAGTATTTACATGGCAGGGCTGCAGTAAGGTGAATTACTTAGCTGCTTGAAAATAAACCCCTACACACTTGCATAGCCTCACCCCATCTCTAAATACTTTTCTATTATTACGCTGAATTACTGACCTCAGATCCCACGCTCAGACCTCCTGTGCAGACTGGCTCACTTGCTGAGCTCAGCTGTGATGGATGCCTCATCAACCCACTCTGCTGGAAGTTTATTTTCTTCCAGCCCCTCCCCCAGTAGTTTGGGGCTCTTCCTAAAGATATTTGTGATAAATGTTTTGAAAACTCTTCCGGTTAATAGTCCTAAGAGATTTTTTGTGATCTGCTTTTGTTAACAAAGTGGGAATTCCAATTCTATCTCTTATTCTGTTAAGTACAGGAAACACAAATTTAAAAAAATAAAAGAAAAAAAAGAAAGAAAACAGATCTTTCAATCGCAAGATGTTTAATAATAGTCCTTAAAAGAAAAAACTAAAAAAAAAAGATAGAATATAAGAAGTCTTCTATGAAGGACTTACACAATATGAAATTAATATTACAAATGGCCTGTCATGTCAATCATTCAGGATAAATGAAAGTTTAAGCCCTCAAATCCCTCTCGCTTTCTTTACTTCTTTTCTGCTTTTTGGGACTGTAGCTCCAATTCTGCCTAGGAGAGCAGAAGACAGCAATTTCAGGTTTTTTAATATAGATGAGGCTGACGTGGGAAATCCTTTGGCTGTTGGCTCGTTAGCATGCTAGGAAAAAACAGAAATACCAATTTCAGACAGGGCAAACCCCCATTCGTTTATCAAGTGTGCTGCCTCTGCCAGAAGAGGTGGTAAATCAGCTGGGACGGAGAATTTGCCATGCAAAGGGGCTGCCACAAGAGGGAGGTCCCACTGCACCCAGCTGGGCTCGCTCACCTCAGCTGCGCGGAGCATCACTCAGCCGTCCATCCCTCTGCCACGAGAGCCTGGGAGCCACCCGCTTCTCTTCCCCTGCTCTTCTCGAGCCCGTCTTGCACAAGACGAACGCCATCCCCCTGGAATGCTCTCCCTTCCCTTGACACCTCACCTCACCTCTCCCCGCCCGTGCAGAAACCATCCTTGGGCTGAAACTCATTTTGGTTGCGCATCACTCCTGGGCTGGGCCGGGTCTCAGCCAGCTGGGAATACACCGGGAGCAGGTTACAGGCAAGCAATCCTGCTTTCACAGGGGCAGAAGAGGGATACAATTCTTATGAGCAGTATCTGTTCATCACAACTGTTCATCACAGTGACACTGAGGAAAAGGAGGAAGCAGGTTACTATAGCATGATATAAATGAGCTAAAATAATCCCTTAGGATGCCAAATCGTTGCAGTCGTCTTCCCCAAACAAATTGGTCCTCTTTTATATCATCTAGGTCTCATGTTATGTGACTTCTGTCTTCCACCATGATGCTGCAATTTATTGTTTTTTAAAATTTATCCTGAAAACCTAATAAAAAAAATACAAAAAGTTTCATTAATCTGGCTTTACATTTCCAACAATGACACAAAGTTTGTGGGTTTGGACATTTTCATCCAGTATAAATCAACCATGTATAGGGCCTTGATATCATTTAAACAGAGATACTGGTTCTGACTTCCAGTCACCCTGCTACGTCTTCTTTTCTGACACAAGCAGGAACCTTCACAGGGACCATCTGACTCTGAAAGAGCATTATGAGGAAACCCCTCAAAATCCTGTGCATCTCTGAGCCTGTGATCCAGCAGAAGCCCTAGGGTTATTTGGCAGAAACCCATGGCTGGTGTGACTTGTCAAATCCTCATGGAAGTCACTAAAGCTTTAAGAGTCTGTAGCAGCAGAGGGTCTGGCTCATGCAAATGAAAGCAGAACTTCTCTTGGAGCTTTTAGGAAGAGGTTAAAGTATGCAAGATCCTCCTGCCATGACTGGATTGTAAGGCAGCTTTCCCTCTGATTTCTAAATAAAAGAAAAAGAAAAAGGTTGGTTTTCAGGCACAGAGATTCTAGAAAAAATGTGATTTTTTTTTTTCCCCACAGAAATCCTCTCAGATCCAGAACAAAAGAAGGGGAAATCCAGCAGCAGCAACCCCTCTGTGTCTGGAGGGGCTGGACAGGAGTCAACAAGAAAGACTCAGCTTCTGTGAAGGGTGTTCTTCTCGGGATCTTATCATGCTGTGACCTTCATTTATGTCCTTTCAGGCACCTCCTACAAAGATGAGGGGACCATGCTGAAATTTTCCTCCATAATAGCAGGAGTATAAGGTAGGAAAGGAGCCCAGCAAGAATATTCCTCAAAAAAAACAGTCCTACATCAGAATCTGAGCAAAAAAACATGCTCTCTTCTTGGTTTTGCACATACATTCCCTAAACCACAAGTCTTTTCATATAAATCCTTTATGACAAAATCATTCTCTGTTTAAGTCCTACATGAGTGTGTTGACTCATTTCATGCTTTAGATTAGTCCAGAAGTTTGTTGTTTTAATAATTTTCTCTTCTTGTCCTTGGAAACTTCATGAGAACTTCATTTTTGGATTTCATTTACTCTGCGTAAATGGAGTAATGGGTTGGCAAAAATGTTGTGTTGCCTCCATTCCCTAAAAGGGTAGGGGTGGCTGTATCTGGTTAGAAATCAGAACAGCTTTTCCAACGCCCCTTAGTTACTCATGCAGCGCCAGGTTCAAAGGACCATGACACACACCATTTTTCGGACAAACAAGAGCCTGTTCTCCTCAAAGCCTGTCCCCAAAAATGTCAGCAATAAGGAGGGATGATACAGGAGCAACACACACCATCTGACGAGCACCACAGCTAAACACCTTTTATGTTGTGTTTGGAGAACGCTGACAAGCTCGCCTGGATCCAGGATTACTCCAAGCATGTGCTTAGCCTGAGGCATGGAGTTGGTGAAGATGGCAGTGAGCTGGCAGATACTGGCTTGTGTTTTGCATTAATCTGAGGTCTCAATAACTGCAGTGTTTCCCACAAGGCTCCTGCAAAGGGGTGCTGCATTCTTACACAGTTGGGCAATATGAGCACTTTAAAAAAAAAAAAATCTTTACTGGTTCCTACATGACAAGAATCAGTGGAAAACTATGGAAGACTGAGGGGCTCTGTCCTATGATTGAGGTGACATTCCAAGACATCTCTCTGAGCCGGCACACCTCCAGGACCTGCTGGTGCACATCCTCCCCCTGTTTTGGCTTAATTCTTCCTGACAGGGCACCTGAATTAGCAGTTCTGTGACAGATCTTCAGCTAAAAGAGGCTAATGGCTAACAGACCTTGTTGTGTTCCTGCACAGCAAATTCCCAGCTGTGTCTTGAGGTTATGAAATAGCAGCAGAAAAGTAACAAAAAAGCAGTAGTTATGTCTCTGAGGACCTCGTGCTCCCCACCCTGGGTTAGGATTACACAGATAAAAGTCATTTTCATGGGCAAAGCACAAGACAACAAGGCACTGACTTGAGCACTCCAACACCACGAGATTAGTTTTGTACAACTTCTTCCAGTGGGACTTCATCACCCTTACAAGTAACTAATGCCCACCCTGAACAAACAACACAGGGCATGTCTTTGGCACCATTTTACTGCCTTTAGCCACAGTCCAGACCTATCATTCTCTATGGGAGCCAGAGGTTTATTTTCAAAGTCTGCAAAGAGCTGAAAAATTTCTTTCCCAGATTATGTTAAGATAATCAGACCCTCTTTCCGTGTGTTTACAGTCAATACTGCAGGTGGGTCCTTACTTTCTGAGCATTTCCATGCTGCTCTGTCAGAGTTCACTCCAGATCCTGGTACCAAAGTATAGAGTAAAACTACAGCATTGCAGAGATCACGTGAGGGCAAGGATGACCTGTGCATAGATGTATGCTCAGGTTAGCATGCAGGCCCTGGTGGATTTTCATGGCTTTGTAAGAAATTTGTTTTTGCTAAGTTAAACGCAGATATGGTCAAAAGTCAGGCTGGATCACAGCTGAGCTGAATCCAGTTTTGCGAAGCATGCCTCAGAGACCCTGGAAAACATGATTATGGTTGGTTTGGATTTTTAAAAATAATTTAGCTTTTTTTAACAGTTCAACAGAACCAAGTAAGTGTTTGGAGGTGATCTCTCACTTTTAAATGTCTCTCTCATATATATCATTAAAGTTGGCTCCTGCAATTCACAAGTTTTAGGCCCTCACCAAAATATCCACACACAGGTCAGGTGTTATTATTATTGCTTGAAAACCCTCTCAAGTAAAGATTACTTATAGATGAGATGAATATTGAATAAATGTAATCCGTGGATTAATTAGCTAAAGCCCTATGTTAATCAGAAAGCAAGAAAGGGAGAAACACTAGCTCATTAAGCATTTACAAGTATGTTGTATGTGCTTCCAGGATTCAGTTACCCTCTCTCCATAACACAACTGTTTTTTATTTAACACTTGGACGTGTGTGAGACACACAATGTCCTCGTATGATAAAACTCAAAACTGCCAAATTCTATAGTGTTAGTCATCACCAGAGTGAGGAGAAAAACACTAAATAGTACATTAAAAAATATTAGTGCTACAACTCCATAAATTGCATACACATGACATTTACATAAGTAACAGTTGGATTTGTAGCTGTGCATTACTTATTCACACCTTGTGTGGAATAACTCAGGAGGCAAAAGACTCATCCATTGATCTCCTCCCCCCTGGTCTATAATCCCAAGAAATCCTAAGCCCCACAAGATGCTTTATCCTCTTAGGAAAATCAGGCTCATAAGCTGAGGATGTGTGTGCTTGTTGCTGAAGAACTGCTGATGGATTCCCCATTGTATGGCTATGCAAGTTCTGGTGAGCCCCGCACGGATGTGTCGTCTGTTTGATGGACACACACAGACACGGACAGTCCTCATGTGCCACCTCCCTCGCAGCCTGTGAGGTGTCTTACTGCCCTCCCAGGCCTGCCATGCTGGGATCTTGCTGTAACATTTTTGTGTTAATTTTTTCTTTAATGGAGCACCTTCTACCATCAAAGATGGGTGTCAAAAGGATATGAAGTGAAGTACATTTTTCTTACTTCACACACAGCATTTTGTAGAATATCCCACCATAAGTTTTTTCCTCCGTGAATAATTCCATGTTGCGATATCTTTTTTCCTTTAAATTTTTTTTTTGACCAAAGCTATTCAGTGTCCACAAACTACAAGCAGAGTATCATACAGGCAAAACCAGCCCAGAGGTATGGCAAGCTCTCCACCGGTCTAATTCTGGGGGGAAATTACAGACCTCTAAGCACTTACCAATAACCAAGGCAAGCAGGGCTGGCAAGACAACCTAAACATTTTGCACTTTTTCTTGGTCTCAGCTTCCATGACACCAATTTGTTGCACTGAATCCCACTCCCCTCCTCCCCAGGCTCTGCTGCTCAGCCTTCCTCTGCATCACAGCCTCTAGCACTACCCAGTCCACCCCAAAAGTGATGGTGCTCTGCAAGTCTACCACATGTTTCCCCAAGGACATGTATCACAAAGAATCAAGATTCCAAGGTTTCTCATCATGCTTGTGTGGCTGCACATCCGCCTCAGGGGAACCATCACTTCCAGAGGAATCAGACAGCATCAGATGGAGTAGGTTATTTATTTCTCTTGAGACTCTAAGGCAAAGGGAGCAGCATATCATATGCAAAGAGTCTATTGCACCCCAGGCTGAGTTGGAAAGATAATGTAGGGATTTCTCCTTAGGGGTAAGTTCTTGGGCAGACACTTTAATAACACTCTTCATTAGGAAATAATTGCCAGGCATTATGCAGCTCCCTCCTCTCCATGGGGTGGAGTCCAGTGGAGTTAGAAGCAAGAAAAAGAAAGGTCCCTACTTTTGCAAGAGTGAAATGCTGCCACTCAGCCTGTAACAATACAATTTTATCATGGCCAGTCCTACTGCCTTTGTCAGTGTAGGTACAGGGGAGCGAAGCAACAACCAAGCAGAGCTTATTGCAAATATGTTCATCCATACTGACATGTTGCTTCATGGGACCTATGTAAAACAGCCCCTGTTCCTGCTCTGTCCCATATGCTGGCACCCCTCAGCTGTCACCCCCACTGTGAGAGGGGTGCAGGGCAGTCTTATCCCCCCCACATGGCAAGGAGTGCCCAGGGCTTCTGTGACTGCTGTGGAAACACCACACCTTTTCCCCACTGCTGTGAACAGATTGTAAAATCAAAGAGCAGGTGTTTCAGCTCAGGGCAGGAGACAGAGGTATTACCTGGCCACACACTGTGGTAGTAAAATGAACTTGCAGTCCCCATCATTTTTCAAAATCATGTACTTGGTACCTCTGGGTATGCCAAGTGGCACAAGCAGGCTTGGAGCCTGCGGCTGTCCCAGCTCCAGTGCAGATTATGGGTGAATCAGTGGCTCTCTGGTGGCGTAGAAACCAGGACACTCAACTCTACCAATGAGATGCTCACATAAGCAGACCTTGAGCATGCAAAAAGCATCTGAGCATGCCTTGGTGGGAAAGAAGGGGTAAGGTCCATGAAAGGACAAAGGTTTATGTTTTTAAACTAAAAGAGGGTCAGTTTAGATTAGGTATAAAGAGGAAGTTTTTTGACCATGAGGGTGGTAAAACACTGGCACATGTTACCTAGAGAGGTGGTGGATGCCTCCTCCCTGGAAACAGTCAAGGTCAGGTTGGATGGGTCTCTGAGCAACCTGGTCTAGTTGAAGATGTCCCTGCTCATGCAGTGGAGTTGGAATAGATGGCCTTTAAAGGTCACTTCTTGCCCAAACCATTCTGTGATTCCATGAAGTAGAAGCAGTGTTATCACCGAGTACAGTATTGGAGGGTGGAGGGTGAGGTGTGATAAGCATGCACAGCCCTTTTGCCTCCTCCCACAAGATTCTTCAGAAACTTGATCTTCATTTAACTAGAAGGTCCCTAGATCCTCTGTTTGGGAAAGAGATGCTTGGGGCTGAGGCAACTAAAGTATCTTGCAGAAAATCTGTTTCAGTAACCTTCAGTAACCTTCAGCAGCCGGGAATTTCTCCTTTTTTTTTCCTGGAGCAGTATTAATTCAATGACCTAGCCATAGCATCGGAAACAAACCACATCAACACATAGAGTTACAGGTGAAATTCATTCACTGGGAAGACCTTAAAAAGGCACTATCACTGTCTTCAGACCCAGTCAAGCCCACTGGTGTAGGGAACACACTGTGAAAATGCTCTGTGCAATGAACTTGTAGGGTTAGAGTTGTTAATAATGTATGGGCATATACCATACATTATGTATTAAGCTCAGGAGAGCTGAGCTAAAGTCAAACATAGATCAAACAATCCATGGGATTGGATTTAAAATACTGGAAAGGTGCCCTGGGACCCAAATTCAGTGAGCAAAAAGCAGCAAAGAGAGGTTCAGGCTGGCACCTCCTCAGTCACTACACCCGATCCAAAGCTGGAGTTGTCAGCACAAGTCAGTGGCAGTGGCAGCCTCAAGCTGATCTCCAAAACACGCCTCTCTTTCGGGAGGGAAGGAAGGAATTAACACTGTCCCCATTAATCCCTGGAAAAAAGTCATTATGCCAGGTCCCTGAGGAACACCTGTGCAAACCAAGGGCCTGCAGCATGTTCTGTAGATGGCGTGAGGGTAAGCTCTTCTTTTGGGAAGCCAAGAGAAACCCCACACTGGGGATGCTCATCACACCTCACCCTCTGAGGGGCAGAGGGGGATGCACCCTCAGATGCCCTCTGAGGATGCTACAGCTGAGGCAGAGGGTGCAGGTTTTACTCTGGAGACTGCTCAGACAAACCTATTCTTGGCCCACTGAAAAACAGCAAGCTGCAGCATGCAATACAATACTTTGTGGTACTAAAGGACCTTCCAAATGAGGGTCTCACATTAATTAATTAAGCCTCAGAGCACCTAGAAGGAAAATCTATCCTATTTTACCAGCAAGCGCAATGAGTATGCAAAGGTCACACAGAATAGAGGAGCAAAGGAAAGAGAGATCCTGGTATCCTGACTCCTGACTCCTTGCTGCATCTATTAGCTCATGAGTCCCCTCCAAGGGACACGCATGGAGGACAAAAGGTGACCCACAGCTGTGTCCCAAGGGGCACTGTCTGGGAGATTTAATAAGATGCAGGAGAATGACTAACGGGGTTACACAGATTGACTCAGGTCAGTAAAGAATATGGCATTAAGAAAATTGATCCTTTGAAAGCCTCCAGCCACATGCTTATGTCAGAACCAGACGTGACTTGTGTCTGTGTTTCATACGACACCACCAAGTACCCACCAAAGGGCTTTCCTTCATGTTTAAATAATGAAATGCAATGTAATGCCAACAGGTGCTTTTCTCACAGGGAGAAGGGAGAAGAAGGGAAAGCGTTTGGGTGGGCTGAGGCAGAGCCCAGGTTTTTCCTGCCTCTCCCAGCCCTCCCTGTCCTCATGGCTCATGAGCAAGAGGTCACCGACGGCTGGACGGGCCCATCTGTCTGCAATGCCAGGAGACAAGCACATGGGCACTGGAAGAGAGAGTAACCTGTGTATGACTGCGGTGTGTGTGCGGTGTAGCAGCTACAGTGTCTGTGCGACAGACGGGAGGCTGCCATGGGGAAGAAAAAGAAAAGTGCTCTACAGGTCATCCTGGAAGATGGTTGGTATCACTGTGAGATCATTTCAGTTCGCATGCTGCCAAATGCTTGACTAAACCTCTTGGGGCTTCCCGAGCACACCGTTTTGTGTCTCTCAAAGACCGTACAATTTCAGTTCGCTTGGGCAGGGAACTTTTGTCAGTCTGCCAGACTAAAGTAAATATTAAGAGCATCACTGTAGGGAAAGAATATAATGTATAATCAATACGGGACGTTCTGCCAAGCTCAGCTGGAACTTAAGGGTTAGCTGTGCAAAGCATCACATGTGTAAATTCCAGCAACAAATGCAATTACTCTTTGCTCTTTGTTTTGCAGCCGGAATAGAGTTTGATGGAAAAGTTGAAACTGACACGGAGACTGAAGGTAATGTAGAGATTAACAAATGTGGTCTCGTTTGAAATACAAGAGGTGATACCTTTGCTTTTTCTCTCTGACTTGTGACTTGCTCTAAAACACAAACTCTTTCATGAGCTACTTGCAAGCAAGCAGATTTTTCCCTTGAGATTTAACTTATAGTAGTGATATGTAAACCACCATTCTAAAGCAGTCTGTCCTGTTTTATCCATGTTCCCAGAGCTGGAGGCTGTCAGAACCCACATCCCTTGGGAGCCAGCCCCCAGTAAATCAGGCACTGCAGTAAAGCACCACCCTGTGCAGGGCTGGGACTGCTTTGCACTCTACTGAGGTCCTGCTTGCCCTCCCTGTAATGCTTGCTTAGACCATAATACGCTGGGATCTTGATTAATCATGACCACAAAAAGAAAATAATGAAAATGGATTGAAGGGAGACCTATGACTGTGAGGGAAATCAGGAAAAGCCCATGACAGGACTAAAAACACCTTTAATTCTGCACGTATAGTATAACTAAAGAGAGAGAGCTAAGAGGTAAGATCATAACAGCGCTGGATAGGTGATACAAATGTAGCTGTTACCGAAAAAATGGTGCACAACTGTCTGTGTTACTCACAGAATATGAGAAAGTAAACAGCAAACTACTGGGATTTAAGTTTTTTTTTTAAATCATATCTACCTTTTCCATATAGGCAAAAGAAGCAGTAAGATAAAGGTAACAAATGAATGCTTCATATTTAACCTAATGTTTGATAGATTGCAAATAATAAAAATGGTAGATCATTGGCTGTCCAAAATGAACATTTTCCCAAAGAGAGCAGGTGGTCCTTTGACCTAGATGATTGGCCAAAATTCAATTTGGATGGACCATTATATAACAACTGGAACCTGCCTAATGGCTCCTGAGAAATAGTTGGAAGCTTCTTCTCATTTCCAGTGTCAAATGTGACAACCACTGCCTACTAATATTTTAACACTAACAAGCAGAAACTATTTGTTTGTTATTAATTTCTAGCTTTTCACCAAACCAAAAATGCAAATGCTCAAATTCTTTTTTGCTTCCATTTTTCTCACCTTTTAGGCTCCTCATTTTACACTCTGGATCCCATTCCACCACAATATCCTTCTTCTATTACAATATCTCTAACTCTTCACCTTCATCAGCTAGAAATTTTGGAAAATTGGAAGCCAGAATACTCTAGAAAACTTACTATTGATTTTAATAGACTTGGTAGTGTAAGAGATGGAGAAACTTGGTGGTTTTTGAATGTTTTTTTCCCCTTTCCATAGTATTCTGCAATTAGATCACGCTCCATTTCAATCCTTTATGCCGGAAGCACTATTGGAAAGAAGAGGTTTTTAGTTTGCAATGCCAGTAAGAATGAAATGTTTATCAGAGACTATCTGGTTTTTTTCTTCTCTGAATGCAGACCATCCAATATACAAGAAAACTCAGAGAAACAAAACCAGCTACTGCCTGTGCAGTACCTTTTCTCTCTATAAATAGAAGAACTCCATTCCCAGCCTTGAAAAGTAAACATCTTTCAAGGACATCACATCAACAAGCAAACTACACATTGTGTAACAGGCTGCAATTTCTGTTTCCTTTGTTCTGGTGTGTTTACAGGTCAGAGAGATATCTGTCTGTGCTGTCTGATGGATGGGCCTTTGCATTTGTAACTAATTTCCAATTTTCTTATGGTCACATGTAAGTCAGTGGTGTGCTAAATTGCACTGTCTTAAATGGGAGTTGCACAACCAAAGAGTTACACCTGGTTCTTGGACAGGGCATAACATAAAGTCCATCAAGATCAACAGGCACCTGCTCTTTGAATTTGCCAGGCTTTGCATCAGGTGTCCTGGCTGCCCATGCTTTTCTGATGAATCTTTATTCTGCCAGCATGGATTTCCCAATGTAATTGTTTTTCTTGCAGAAGATGAAGTAAAGAACAAGACAACTAAAAAACAACCCCTCAGGGAAACTGGCAGAGCAAGCAGACTTCAAAGCAAAAAGCAAGAGGAAGACAAAGAAGAAAAAGAAGACAAAGAAGACAAAGAAGAAGATGAGAGCAAAGAGGAAGACAATGGCAGCCAACAAAAAAGAGCTTCTAGGAGAAAAAACTACCAAAGAAAAACCAGAGATGGAAAAAAGGCAAGAGAGGAAGGAAGTCAGAAGAAAGACAGGGGCAAAACGGCTCCTACCAAAGATCAAAAGGAATCAGAAAACAAAGAAAAGAAAACAACCAAGAGAGGGAAGGAAGGGGAGAACAAACAGAAGAAAGACAGGAAAAACAGGTAATTAAACAATCCCTGACTATGGTGCCTTGTTCAGACTGGCAGCGATACTGACGTGCCAGTGGTATATGGACCAGAATGGTAAAACCAATAGACTGCAAATAAGTTCCTGCTCTCCTAAAAGAGGCACAACAGTGGAAAACAGTGTAAAATGCCACACAACCAAACTGTTTCCAAGTCATTATCATTTCTCAGCCAGGATCAGGTCGATGCATGTAGTGGAGTCGTAGTACCTACAGCCAGGGATAGAAAAGCACCCCTAAAGAACATACCTTGAGAAATGTGGATGTGGGCATGTTTTTTTGGTTCATCTATGGAAGCATTCCAGTTAAAATGGATCACCTGTGTTTTCAAGTCTCTTCCAAATCTTGTTTGGCCCAACCTTTGACTTCTCCCCGTATCTCCCATTTTGTTCTGAAGGCGTGAAAACCCTTTCTCTGGAGCCAGCTGTAGCCCTGGTAGCTGTAGGCAATGCTCCTACAGCTGAAGTGTAGTCCAAAGCATGACACTGAGTGAATTGCAGAGGGGCACAAATGCTTCCTCATTATCCTGGCTGGAAACAGCCCTGCTCTGAGTGTGAAGGGCACTGCCATGGCAATGGGCCAGGGGATGTTGAGGCACTGTGCCCATATTGGAGCGGGATCCCCGGGGCCAGCTGCACTCTGCCTACCTCAAGCAAGGCCTTCCCTCTAACCCCTGTGAGTTTTCCTGTGTCCTTTATTTTGTGTCTCTTCCAGTACTTCTTCTGCTTCCTCCAACTCATCTGATGAGGAGTCACTGTCAGAGGAAGAGCTCGCCATGCTGAAGGAGCAGGTGGAGCAAAAGAAAAAACTGATTTCCACTATGAGGAACAAGCCCTGGAGGATGGTGAAGAAGCTCTCGGTGCTCAGGTACCCATTAAAATGGGAACCCCCACTTCTGGGGTCTTTGCTGGCTGTTGTCCAATGCACTTTGTCTTTCCTTGAAGTTACATATTTGCTGCTGCTGCTGCTGTAATACTGCAGTATCAGAAAAAGTGACCGGCAGAACCCAGCCAGCCTGTCTGGGTTCAAACGATCAGAGTTAAAATGTGGAATCTGATTTTCAGCCTCTGTAACCAAAGAACTGACAAAGTGCAAATCTGTTCAACTGATACCCATGGCCAGGTCATTCTACCCTCGTATTTAAAACCAAATGACTCACTACTGTCAGGCTACTTGTTAAAGCAAACTCCACACCTGGCTTGCTTATTCATGTCTTTTGTCAGACAGAAATCAGAGCAGCACAGTGCCGTGTTGCTGCACAGCCCTGAGATGGCGCTGCTTGGAAAAAATGCTGTATTATTTGCAGAGGCTTATGGAGCAAAGATAATTCTGCCAGACAGCCCCTGATGAAGGTGGGAACGACTCAGGCAGCAGCAGAGACCCCTTAGTGCAGGGCAGGGGGGGGACAGTGGGGCAGGGCAGACCAGGGAAATCAAAACCGACGGGTCAACAGGGAATGGCTCATAACAAACCATTCTCATACCAGGGCAATGATTCAAATCCCAGCTCTACTGGTTAGGGATCCTCTGAAACCCCTTTCTACCAGGAGGGATTTCAAAATAGCATTGCAAAGCATGTACAGACCAACAGGGAGTGGTGATGCCCCTGCTCCATGTTTGCTGAGAGGTTGTTCAGAGCTGCAGGGACTGTGCTGTGAAGGCTGGTAGTCACCATGTGTCTCTGCTTCTCTCTTTTATGCCCTGAAGCCCAGGACCTGTTCCACCTTCCAATAAAATCAGGAATTGTGAGCTCTGACGATTACTTCTGAAAATCTGGGTAAAGATCTATAACAGGGAAACTGTATTAAAGCAGCTTTTCCACCTCACAGGCATGCTATGAGCCTGAGCTCGTAACAAATAAATTCTTCTGGCCCTAAAACTCCAAATTTCTGCAAGAAAAGAAAACAAGAGCAAAGCAGAGTCGTTTCTGATGCATTGTTTTCCCTATGGTGCAGGATCCTGATTAAAATTCTACTTAGAATCATGTTTGATAACATACATCCATAGCTTCATCTTATTCCTGAATTATAGCAATCATTACTACCTACTAATGAACCTAAACAAAATTGTTGCATTGCTTCTGCAGGGGTCTCCAGAAAGGGTCTCAGCATGCTGTACATTCATTAGTTGGTTTTGGTTGCATAAACTCAACCCTGAGACGAGGAATTATTAGCCCCTTTGCATAGATGAGGGGTGTAAAACACAAAGAGAGTGAAACAATATGTTCAAGACTTAGAAATCTCACTTTGGGTTTGCAAATGAAGTCACGGGTGATTTTCCCAAGGTTACAGGCTGAACTAGCCAACTGTTTATACCAAGTGGAAGTCCATCTTTCCCACAGGCTTAGGATGGCAAAGAACCTCTCAGCTCCTGAAGTTTAATCTCGTCTAATTGCAACAGCAATATACAATATAATTTTATTCACAAGCTCAGCATACTCAGCATAACAGCATCTACCTAGACTATTTTCTCTCTATTTCCCTTAGATATCCTATTGTACGACTGATTTCATTTTGCAGCTTGATTTTACTCCTGACTAGTGTACAGTCTTTCCTCTGGCACTGAGATTACTCCCTTGGGGCATTTTCACACCTCTGATGTTTATCTAGGGAGGTGTTCGTGGAGGGAAATTCTGCATCCTCTTGGAGTTTATTTCACTAGGCAATGTTATTTTCTTCTCGACCAATGCATCAGGAGAGAGAAATTATAACAAGCATTCAGGCTGGGAGAGCTCTGCAGCAAGAGAAATGGTCAGGCTTTTAGTTTGCACCCCGGGAGAAGTGTGGAGCAAGATTTGGGGCACATCTCTACATGAACATGAGTGCTTTGGGGACCTGGGTGGGTGTCTGAGCTCTACATGGCACAGCAACAGCACCAGCAGAGAGCAGGTGTGGAGAGACACCAAACCCCCACCTTTGCTGCTTCGTTGCCACTGGTGCAGGCAGGGGTGAAAAGCTAAAGACCCCTTTGCTGTTTTAATAACCTGCTTGTTCATTTTCCAATTAGGGAGGCACAAGATTTTGTAGAGAAGTTTGAAGGAGCTCTGGGAAAAGGAAAGGGCAAAAAGTTGTATGCCTACAAGATGATGATGGCAAAGGTAAGTGCTACAGTGATGTAAAGGAAAGGTTTGGATACTCAGTTGTGTATTCAGCATATTTTTAGGTTTATTGACCTCTATTTGGTGAAAGAGGCTCAAGGAAGTCAGAATAAAACTTCCTGCTCACATTCAAAAAAATACTAGCTGGCTTCAAATCTATGACTATTGCAGAAGGAACAGAGGGAAATTTACCCGAACCTGAACCTCACTGTGACCTTCCCTGAAGCAAGGGAGGGCTTGCAGGAGCAGGGAAAATCATGGCTTTCTGGTTGCAATCTCCAAAGCCTTGATCTGTGAGAAAAGGCATCCCTAAAGGGGAAAGAGGCTCTGCCAAACTCTTGCACTACCCCTAGTCCTGTAAAATTTCATCTTCTCCAGTGACAAGGAGATAAGAGGGAGAATGATGGCTGTGTTTTGAGACTGAAGTTGGTAGCCAAGTTGCATGTTGTCATGGAGATTACATTGGGAAGTGCAAAACAGAGTCAGAGTTGAGACTATGAAATCAATGGGAATTTAGCTGCTGGCCTGGTGAGGAAAGATTCAAGCTTAGAATTTAATTAAATTAAATTTTGGTTTAAGTAGAGTTTGTTCTGAACCAATTCTTTCAATCCAGATCCAGGTCTGAATTTTCCACCCCTATATAATCTGACGAATCCATAGCACAACTGCAGGTTTCCAAAAGCCTGGAAAGGTTAAAACTCTTAAAACTCAAATCATAAATGTGAACACTCGGGAGTGGGGGGATTTTGGATTGAGAGGAGTTTCTGAAATAGCCCAAAAGATAAGACCCAGACCAGAGTTCCTGCTTTGGACTTTGCACCCACACCTAACCACGCTACCAAACTCTGATATTAGAAAGCCCTGCTTCGGAGCAGACCCCCTCTTCACACCTCCCTGCTCACTGCAATGTTGTCTTGTTTCAGAAATGGGTGAAATTTAAGAGAGACTTTGAAAATTTTAAAACTCAGTGCATACCCTGGGAGATGAAGATAAAGGAAGTGGAGAGTAAGTTGAAGCTGCTGTGTGGTGGCAGTGGGACATTTTATAAGATCGCTTTGTCTTCATACAAGCAATGTTCCAGCTTCCTGGTTCACAGTCTCCGCTCGCCCTGGGCATCAGTGCCAAACAAGGAGAACACACCCCTGGCAGCTCCAGGTGTTGCTCTCTCCATCAGTTGTGGGCACTGTTGGGAGACCCATGGGACATGTGTTGGGGAGAGCTGAGGGTACAGGGTTGCTGAGGACAGTTTAACCCTCCTAAACTCCTAACCATGAAATGTCTTCTTCTTTAAGGTCACTTTGGCTCCTCAGTTGCTTCCTACTTCATATTTCTGCGGTGGATGTACGGAGTAAATCTTGTCCTTTTTGGGTTAATATTCGGACTGGTTATAATTCCAGAGGTAAGTGCTTAATTCTCCTTTCAGTAATATCTTGCCCTTTGCTTGGCACAAACATGACACTGGCAGGACAAACAAATGTCTTGTAACAGGCATTGTTTTAGAAAAATGAAATGCCTGAGGACGATTATTTACAGACTTATTGACCCAGGAGCAGAAGCTGGATTGATATCAGGAGACCTAAAATGCTATCAAAGATCCTGCCCATCCAGCATCTGAAGCTGGGGCTCAACAATCTAATTCAAGGCTAGTTTTGCATTTTGACTAAAGTGAAGAACCATGACATTCCAATCCTAGACACAGGACCCGGTCTGCAAGAGTCACAAGAAATGGGTTGTGCTCTGAAAATAATTATATGCCCTCACTTTTAGGCCCTCTGAGGGGCATGACCGTGGGGCAGCAGCCCCGGCACAGCCCCTCAGGGAATGGACAATTTCCCAGCAACTTGCCAACTAACATTTGTTTGGGAAATAACCCTTTTCTGTACTTTCAATTCATATGATTCACAAGCAATTGTTTTATTTTTAGTTTTTCTATTTCTCACTCTTCTTGTAGAAGGAAAAGGATCTCATAGCCAACTTTATATGATCGTTTATTGAAGAATTTTTTAATGTAGCCATTACAGCCCTGGCTAAATTACTCAGTGCAGTATTTAAAGGCTGTGCAATCCACAGACAGGGCATCTGTTCTGTTCAATGCAGAATTTTATGGAGCAAAAATGCAGTGCAGAATCTCTCCTGAGGACCATGCTTTTGTTCTCCTTAATGTGCTTGCTCACAGTATTGAAAGGGAAAGCTCAGTTTCCTTCCAGGACGAGGAGACATAACCATTAGCACTGAACAATACAAATGTGTTTGCTTAGGAACTCTGCATATGGCAGGAGCTTTCCTCTCCGAAGTGTGCACACTGTTACTCGTTGCCTACTGAGCTGTTACGATATGGGGAGTAGCTGGGCAATAAACATTTAAGCATAAGTTATTTTGAATGTAATTAGATAGCCCTAAAAAATAAGTGGTAGATGATATGCTAGGACTTTTCTAGGCTATGAATGCTAATGAGATATTTTGGTATAGGCACCAGTCAGCTTGTAAATATAATAACTCTCCATAGCCCTTGGCATTCTCCATCTGGACTTCAACTGCTGCTCCAGCTGCAAGACCTGCTTTGCATGGTGCCATCAGGAGAGGCTGTGCCATGAAAGCTATTCTTTGCATCTTTTTGTCATGTGTTTTTTTCCCAAACCTAATTTCCCTTTACCTCACCTTGAGAACATCTTTCGATTCAGGACTGAAAAATACAAATTATATTTCAAGCTTGACCCAGTGCTCTTGACTTCTCTCAGAGGAGGAGCTCTGCATAACCAGATGAAGCTAATCCCTTTACTGCATTACACCCATGAAGTTCAAGCAAAGAACTCCTTGCTAAACCAAGGACATTTCAACTGAAGCTGTTCATTGAAAGATACAGTTTCTCCAAAAAATATTTCCTGTGCAATGGATGCGGCCAAGGAAAGAGAAGTCCTCTGGTTATTTGGGTGAAATTAATACTAAATATCAACAATAAATTTAATAACATTTATTAATAAAGATATGTAATACTAAGTACTGACATATATAATTAATACTAAATAAATTAACGTTAAGCAGTTTTTAAAAACTGCTGCTCTAGTATTAAGAAATAAAGTATATATCAAAATCAACAGAAAAGGAAAACCAACCAAAAGCAAACAAGAACAGACTCATTAAGAAAAAAAAAACCAAAAAAACTGTTAAAAACTCTTTGGCGTTTTATACTATATATGTATTACTGTTATTAATGTTCTCCAGGTCCTGATGGGGATGCCATATGGGAGTATGCCAAGGAAAACTGTACCTCGGGCTGAACAAGCAACAGCTATGGATTTTTCAGTTCTTTGGGATTTTGAGGTAAGCACACGAGTGTTAATCATAAAAGATCAGTTGAATACCTCCTAAAACCTCTCAGAAGTTAGTCGTGCTACAAGGATGAATTTGTTTCAAGATAAAGCAGCAGAGCACCTATTTCTTCCAGAAGAAGTCTGGAAAATCTTTTGTTGCAACAAAATCTTTGTAGCTGCTGAGATTTCTGGCCAAAAGAGCACGTCCACATGCAGACACCTGCATATGGATTTGAACCACTTCCATATACAAACGTGCTGGCTGGCATATGTCATACGTGCGTGTAGACACAAAAGCCATTTTGCTTCCAACTGGAAAGGCAGCAAGCACCCAGGTGAAAGGCTGGAGCTGCTCCAAACCAGGCAGCCAGAGAGACTGCAGGCTGCAGACCCCCTTCACAGGCAGGGAGCACCTTGCCAGACCACTGAAAGTGACTGGGAAGGGAATTGCTGCCCATGTCCCTGCCCTCCCTGTTCCCCTGAAATATTTACATGAGCCTGAAGCAGGAACCAAAGTTTAGGACTTGCACTCAAAGGAAAATCCCAAGTTTCCAGTCATCTCTGTGTGCTTGCCTGCAACACCAACTCACCTCCCACCCCAGTTAATTTGAAGATAAAAGCCAAAGGGATTAAGTGTTTTTAGGTGACAGCCCAAGAAAAGGTATGTGCAGATGGTGAAGAGTTTCTGATGTAACCAATACCTTGGGATCTGACTTTCAAAGTTGTTACTGCTGGAAATGGTTTTTTAATGCTTGTCAGCATTGGCCCACATGCTACAAGCATGGAATGCAGTCCTTCTGTAATAAACCCCTTTGCAATTTCCTTAGCTAAAAAAAAAAAGGACAAAAGAAAAAAAACGAAACCAACCTAATAACAACCCACCAACCAACCAACAAAAGCTACTTGCTGTAAACCAGATTATTTAAACTAATTCATTAATAAGGCTTCAAATACTGGTGTCCAGGAATCTGCCAGGGCCAGGCCTTCCTTTACCCCCTCATTGTCCGATGAGGATCCTTTTAACTCTTCCTCTCCCAGCACTTTCCCCCACTGCCAGAATCCAAAATTCAGAGGTGAATTAGGGACATTTTTAATAGCAGTGTAAGAAATTAAAAGCTCATTTGAGCAGTGCACTATAAAAATACAAGTGGTAGCATTTAAACTCATTAAGCCAGAAGAAAAAAAAAGTGAAATAAAACTCCAAAACAAACAAACAAAAAATCCTGAAGGAGTGTTGATGAAATGCAGCTGCTGATTTTCTCTGGGAGACCATAAGTAATACACGTCAGTAAGGAAACTTGTCTCTGGATAAGGCTGTGTGCTTCTAGGAAATGCTTACTCCCATGACCTGTCGTTCTCTTTCCTGTGGCTTGGTACACACATCTACATTCCCCTGCCGTCACCGAGGTGTTGATCCTCTGAACCCCTCTGCCATACAGGTCCCCGTCCAGTACCCATTCCCTTGCTGTCTGATATCAGGGAGCAATCATTCAAGCTCAAGAAGCATCTCCAGCTATGGGGCAACACTGTACACCAATACCCTCTGCAGCCAGGAGATGTTAAATGAAGCCCTCTGCAGAGGTTTGCCCTTTGAAAATGAGTGGAGGCTTATTCCAGCATGCTCCACAGGAGAGGTGCAGGGGGGATATATATCAGAATAGGCATAAACGAAGAGTCAATACTGTTATCCTGAAAAATACCTTTCATGAGAGAGGAGCTGGGGAAATGTATGCTTTGGCAGCAAGGAGGTCACCTCATGGATTTCTAGAGGAGCAGAAAGGAATAAATCTCACTTGGACACCACACACCATGTCTCAAAAAGGACTTTGAAGAACATACGGGATGATGTGAGCAGAGAAACTCATTTTTCAGTCCTTGGCATCTGATGAATCAAAATGACAAAGGTTTGGAATTACAACCTGAGAAACAAACTTCACTAGTGCCTTGCAGGGACATTCTGTTTTACAAGGCTTTTTTCCG
Source organism: Gymnorhina tibicen (assembly GCA_013399875.1). Taxonomy (NCBI): domain Eukaryota; kingdom Metazoa; phylum Chordata; class Aves; order Passeriformes; family Artamidae; genus Gymnorhina; species Gymnorhina tibicen. The sequence goes on along the minus strand of VXAZ01007128.1, from coordinate 4,549,352 downwards.
CTATACCTCTCCAGCAGATATTGTGTGTAAGAGGCTTCGAGCCCCAAGTAGCTGTGCTGTGGTGTGCCAGCCACAGGCTTGCTCCTCTGGCAGAAACTCACACAGAGTGGTCCTGGACCTGTGGCACTGCGCTTTGTGCAGGGCAAAAATGCAGCTTCCATGGCACCTGGGGTACCAAGGCTTTTTATTCCTAACCTAATAAAAAGCCTTGCTAGAGTTTTGGGGGAGCTTATTTCAACTGATTAAGTGAAGGTGGTCAAACACTGGAAGAAAGGCCCAGAAAGGTCATGGGATCTCCGTCCCTGCAGACTTTCAAAGCTCAGCTGGCCACAGCCCTGAGCCACAACACTTCCTTTTGCAATTGGCTCTGCTTTGAGCAGGGGGCTTGACTAGCCAGCCTCCAGATGCCCCTTTATATGTAAACCATTCATTGTCTCTAAACAAGATCCATTACACAGGCTCTGCTACGAGCTTCAAGTTGTGTCTTTCCAAAGGCTTGATCAGAGCGGAGCGTGCTCAACGACCATGGCCAGGCTGATAAAGCACACTTAACTTAGGAGCTGAAAGACAAGGGGCAAAAGATAGAGAAGTACAATGTGCAGTGATACACATCAACTTGGATGGGATACGACAGAAAAACAGGGAGACATTGCTAATGCAGATTAGGTGATCCGCACACTCATTGAATCTAACAGATTGCACAGCAAAAAATAGATCTACTTGAGACAACATGGTTGATACTGCGTCTGAGCTCTGCTTTCCACAGGAAAGCAATGCTTTGATTTCGCTCTTTAGTTATATTTGCTCTGCAGGTGGCAGCCAGTGAAAGGAACTAAATCTGCATTACTGAGCATCAGCTGCCTCCTACCTGAAAGGAAAAGTTTCATATCATGGCGGGAAGGCCCTTTGCTACAGCATTTCTACAAGATCTGAGTGTTTGATTATTGGCTTAGAGAAGCAGGTGGGCCACAGTCACAAAGAGCAATAAGGATGTTTTTCTGGGAGGGATGAAAGACTGATGGATCAAAACTACATTTTAGTTTTAAGCCACTATCCTCTGACATGCTCTCCCTCATCTTCCTTCTCTTAGGAAGATAAACTCTCAAAAAGATGGCTCTCAAAGGTGCCAGGGCAGCAAACAGACAAGAATGAGACCCTAAAAACTTTTCCAAGTTTATTTTCCTTGTTTTAAATCTTCAGTTTTCTCTAGAAATCCCTTTCCTGGAGAAGAAAAGCTGCACAGCTCACACAGGATTGCTTTTCCTTTACCTCCAGGGCTACATCAAATACTCAGCGCTCTTTTATGGCTATTACAACAACCAGAGGACAATCGGCTGGTTGAAATACAGGCTGCCAATGGCATATTTCATGGTTGGGATCAGCGTATTTGGCTACAGCCTGATGGTTGTTATAAGATCGTAAGTGCAGCTCACATTGCTCCCTCTGCAAAATCCACCCAGATGTGTCTCACAGCTGGATTCCCCTCCATGGGCACCCAGACTTGGTCCAGCCTTGGGGAAAGGCTTATGGGGAAAGGGGACTATGTGCCTGCTGTTTCCGTGCACTTGGCCTCCCCATCCACCACCCTGGCTCTGGTGATCTGGGGGGACCTGGGCACTCCCTTGCCTCATCCATATACTCATGTGCACTATTTTGAACCCTTCCCACTCCAGCCGTTTTCTTCCTTTCCCTCCTCTCCAGATCTCTTTAACTCTTCCTCCAATATTACTGCAGGGCCATCAAACAGGTAGATTTTTTACATGAAGGAGGATTTTACTTGCAGTAAGTTTCAAAGGTTCCTTTGTCATCCTTTCACTGCAAAGTAAACATTCCTGAATGCCAATATGGGTCCTACAGACAGTGCAAGTGTTGCAGAAAAGAGCCAAATGCTACCAGACTCTGATGAGTCCCTAAACCAATCAGTAGAGTTTAAAAGTGGTCACAACTTCTGTGCCCCTTGTACACTGTCCCCAAACATCAGTGAGGCTCCCACAGCCACAGCACTTGTCAGTGCTGTAATGGTCTCTGCAAAATCAAAAATAAAAAAATAAGCTCCTCTGTCTCTGTCTGAAGGACACACCATGAAAAGGTCTTCCTTTCTTTGGAAGAAAGAATAAGCCCATGGATTTGTGTCGCTTGCTGAAACAGGCCATGTTGCTGTGCAGCAGAAAGAGCCTCTTGAGCCTTTGGCTGGAGTGGGACATGAGGATTTGCTGTACATTTGCCATGAAATTGAAGCATCTGTTGTCTTGCCTTCCTTGAAGGACTAGTGCTAGGAACTCTAGGGGGACTTACAGAAGGATTTCAGGGATCAAATAATAGAGAGGAAACAGCAGAAGCCATATCTGCTCCTGTGCTGATTAACAAGAATAATCCTTTTGCTTTCCCTGCATGACTTGCTGCAAGCTCTTTGGCTCCAGAATCGTGCAGCAAGTGAAGTTTCACTAAAACTTTGTGCTGCAGTGGGTGTATTGGACAGTACCAGGGGGTTTTGACTAAATTTAACTAACTAAAGGTAGCCATAATCATGTACTGTAGCCTAGGACCCAGAAGCAGCGTAAATAGACTTTCTTCATGCACCAGCTGGTGGAAGCAGTCCTTAACCTCCTTAATAACCTATGCTAGTTTTTTCTCTATTGCTGTTTTTAATACAAAACCTGTGTAGCCCTAAAGACACCGTTTGACAGTTCAGTCCTCCTCAGACCCAAAGTCCAGTGGCCCACGTTAGTCATTCCCAAATCCCAAGAACTGTCACCCCCCTCCATCTTACCCACCAGCAATCCCAAGCTTTGCAAAGCTGAAGGGTATGTGCTGGCTCTGTGGAACAGTCTGACGTTGTCACTGCACACATCCTTATGCAGGATGGCACGCAATGCCAACGAAAGCACAGCAGACGGGGATGATGACAACTTCATTTTCAGCTGGAAAATGTTCACCAGCTGGGACTACCTCATTGGCAACCCAGAGACAGCAGACAACAAGTTTGCATCCATCACAACCAGCTTCAAGGTAAACTTAAAACTTAACTTTCCCCTGCCTGCTCCTGGGAATGCCCCCAGCACCTACCAATGACAGAGATTTAAGGGGAAATCTGGATACCTGCTCAGCATCTCTCCATATGAGCAGGGCATGGTGCTGATTATGGCAGCTCCAACTTCTGTGACCCGCTTCCCCTAACTCCCTTTTTTCGGATGTTGAACGAATTGGTATTAATTTAGAGCACAGTTCCCCGGGGATGTGTCAGGCTCTTTGCCATTTGATATCTTTCAGTCAAACCAGAATGCCTGTATGAAGCTTAGTTTGAATTTAACCAAAACTACCGAGTTGGATATAGCCAGAATAGCAGAAGATTGCATTTCATAGGGTAAAAAACCTTGTGATGTCACATTATGCTTGGTGCTGCAAGGTATCCATTCCAATTTCTTGAGCACCCCTGTTTTTTTCAGGAGTCTATTGTAGATGAGCAAGAAAGCAATAAGGATGAGAATATCCACCTTAGGAGGTTCCTGCGGGTTTTGGCCAATGTCCTCATCATATGCTGCTTGTGTGGGAGTGGCTACCTCATTTATTTTGTGGTGAAACGCTCCCAGACATTTTCCAAAATGCAAAACGTTGGATGGTATGAAAGAAATGAGGTAAGGAAGCTTTGCTTCCAGTTTTCTGCTGGGATAATTTTCTTTGGACATCAGCATAATCATTGCCACGGGTTGAGGACAGCATCCAAGGCAGAGGGATTCCCTACCAGGACCCAGGAGTCCCCTTCAGTACCTTTGCATTTGTTGTAGCTGCAATGCACATTGATCTCACTGGAAGTTCCTAGGGCAAATTAACAACTCCTGCAGAGAAGGGAAAATACTCCTGTAATAAATCACTAGAAAAGTCAATGGCTTTATCAGAGCTTCAATACCGACCACGCCGACCACCATCTTAAGAATAAAGTTGCATATTAACACTTACAAACTCAGTTGTACTAGAAGGCTCTCTGGATGTTAGAAAGGTCCATAAGTCATAACTCTCAAATCAAATCTTTGTCATCCACCTTGAATAATGTGAATATAATTTTATAACCTACAAAAAAATTTCAATTGTCGAAGTTTACTGTGTCTGATTTTGGAATGAGAAGTTCAAATCTTTAAGCTTTTCACACACACCAAAAAAAAATTTCAACCGATGGAAAGGTTTAATTTCAATGTCTACCACGTTATAATGTGTTTATATTTCAAAACCAAGTTAAATTCAAAGCCATGCATTTTCACAATTCCTTCAGAAAACTTCAGAAAGACGGCACTTGCTTACAAAATGCTTTGATTTATCACTGTGGACTTTTCCGAAAGAAAAAAATCTTATTAAAAAAAGAATAATGTCTGACCCTTTCCTGGTGATAATGTGAGATCTGAATAAATACAGTCCTGGGTACTGTTACTTCTCTTGGAAAGAAAAGCACAAAGAAGAGACCTGTGAATCAGAGACTACCTGCACCTGTACGGACACAGTCCTCCATAGGCCAATGGGACCTGTAGGGCTGTAAAAAAATTTAGAGCCTGTAAGTCGTGCCTGAGCTAACCTTGACTGGCCAATGACTTCATTGACCACAGTACAACTTAGTATCTGGCATGATAAAGAGGAACAAAGATACCACTAGGACATATTATCTTGAGCTGCAAAACTGAGTTTTTGATGTGTTTCCATTCAAGTCTGTAAATGCCTTCCGCAAAAGCAAAGGTGCTGAATGTGGAAAATAAACATTAGCATTGACTAATTATCTTTATGCACACAAGCCAAGCCTTGCGCTTCCTCTGAAACTAAAATAAGAACCTTGGAGCTGATGCAAGCAGTACTGCAAGGTACTTGAGGAACCTAAATATTCATGAGTCCAGACTGACAGGGAACAAATTCTTTAGAGCTCATCCCTTTGAGATAAGAGCAAAAGTGCTCCTGCAAGAGCAAGTCGTGCAACCCAGCCCTGAAGTCTGATGCTGTGCTGCCTGCACGCTGAGCAAAGCCAGAAGCTGAGTTTGCTTTGACTCCCTCCCCTTTATAAATCCTTCAGAAATATCCAACCAGTTGCTGGCAGCTCCCACTCTGCTCAAAGTAAGATAGTCACTGTTGTTACTATTAGCAGTTATCTCGTTTTCCTCGTGTGGCAGGTTGAAATTGTGATGTCCTTGCTGGGCATGTTTTGCCCTCCGCTGTTTGAAACCATCGCTGCACTAGAAAATTACCATCCCCGCATCGGGCTGAAATGGCAGCTGGGGCGGATCTTTGCGCTCTTCCTGGGCAACCTCTACACATTTCTGTTGGCCTTGATGGATGATGTCAACGAAAAAGTAAGAGCTGAGCCAAAAAGCCACGGTCAAATAGCATTTCCCAGAGTTGAGGGTGAACACACCCTGTCCCCACAGCCAGCAGGGACAATCACCCCCTTTGCAGCAGGTGTTTTCTCTGTCCCCAATCCTCTTGAGCAGTGCCCCAGGGAGACTCACCAAGCAGAGTCTCCGGCTTCTCCTTACAGCCCTGAAAAGAGCATCGTTATTGTCTTCCTATAAGCACAGCATGTCAGGGTAATTCTATTTTTTTCTCCATCTGACACCGCTTGCAATTTCTATTACTGCAGACCCCAAGGATACAGTTTATAATCCTCTTCCCCTGCCTCCCCTCTTTAACATTATCCTGGTAGGGTGTTGTGGGCAGATAACTGCAGGAAAGGATAAACGTCTAACTGATCCACAGAAAAAATTACTCTGTTTTAAGCTGAGAAGAATTAGAGGAATTGAGGCGGTTTGCTCTGCCCTGAAAAATTATGAATAATGTGAAGGAGGGGGACTGGGTGGAGGCTTCCTCTGCATACAGTGGTCTTGAAGGAGGTCTGACTCCCACGTGCAGGGAGCAGGTTGCTTGCTCCCCAAAAACTCATGGAGCCTTGACCCGCTCTTGGCTGCTGCTCCCCTGCTTCCGGCAAAAGTGGAGTTTCTGTGCTATTGCCAGCCCTGTAACTCTGTTGTACACAGATGTTTATACATGGGGTGGTAACCAGTGAGGAGGAAGGAGGAATACAATGTCTTGGATTTCTTCAAGCACATCCACTGGGACTTCTGTTTTCTGATGGTTCTGGTTCGAGGCATCTCTTTATTGCAGCTGGCAGAAGAGGATGTGGTAAAAAACATCACACACTGGACACTGCTTGGCCACCACAACTCGTCTGCAGGGAATGACAGCACTGTCACCCCACCTCCTCTTGACCCTGCAGATGTACCCAGGGGACCCTGCTGGGAGACAACTGTTGGCATTGTAAGAAATTCATTATGTAGCAAGGCTGTGTGTTGGTTTGGGATGGTTCATTTTTGTTTTTCTCATTGATGTCTGTAACATTTCCAGGCTCGAAGTTTTTCTCACAAACAGCTCTTTCCTCCACTCTCATACAGCACCACCAAGGCAATACAAGTCCTTGGCCATGGTTCTCAAGCCATGGTGGTGAAATCCTTGGCTGGAAGCAACCAGGGCATGCACAACTCTGAGGCACTGGCTGTGAAGAGCACAAAAGGCCAGGCAGTCTGCAGCCATGCCTGCACCACGTTCACAGATCATGACTGTGTCTTTGAAGCACATCTCTCTTCTCCATTTATTGCTGCACTTGTTCCAGAGAGGCTCTGGTGCAGGCATAAACCCACCCAGAGGAAATGCCTCAAGGGAATTCCTGACATATCCCAATCCATAATGCATCATGAGGCCATGGGATGAAAGCAGAATTAGGCAAAAGTAACCCCCTTGAAAGGCATGCAGGGAGGCCTTCAAGTTCTCAGAGTTTCACCACACAAATCCACCCTGCAACATTTACCTTGTACCAAGAAGATCTGCAGCCACACTAAGGACAACTTAAAAAGTAAAAGCAATTGTTTACTGGCTGACAGAGATAGTTAGGGCTTGCCAAACTACAAGGCTGTGAATTCCTGTGCACACCCAAAGGGTCTTCACAAGCCAAGTGGTTCTCAGTCATGTGGGAAAAGACCAGCCACTGTCACCCATCAGAAGGGGCTGATCCTTGGTGCAGCTGAGCAGTCATTCAGCAGATCTTTGTTTTTCCCCCGTCAGACATTAAAAACCTTTCTTGTGTCTTTCCTTTCGAGTCCTTGGGATGCCAGTTATTTCCACTCTGAGTCTTCCTTCTGCCTGCACTTTTATCTTCCTTGTCTTGCACATCTCCTTGCATCTCTACACTTACACACAGCTCTTGTTTTACAACTGAACAATTTTCTTAGGAGTCCACATAAAGGGTACGGAGCTGAGCCATACCAGAGCTATGCACAATCAAAACGACTGTGGGTGTACGTATATTTTACACCAGCATTACTGCAGCATTAGCATTCTGCTCCCACCTTCTGTGCTGCCACAGCATGCAGTGCAGTCAATAATGCCAGCAGCAGCTCTCAGGTCTAACAGCTATAACAGAGCTCGTAGCTCCCAAGCACAGAAGTAAAGCTTAGGCACACACCAGTGTTTGAAAACAGGCAGGGAGTTTGCTCATGGCGTGCTTTTCTGAAGGATACTGTCATATAAAGACAAATGGCTCAATAAAAAATACAGTCCTGAACACGCTACTGATATTATAGGAGTTAAATGGTTTTTTTTCCTTCTTTTAAATTGCAGGAGTTTGTGAGGCTCACTGTGTCCGATATCCTGGTGACCTACATAACCATTCTGGTGGGAGATTTCATCCGAGCTTGCTTTGTCAGATTCGTGAATTACTGTTGGTGCTGGGACCTAGAGGCTGGATTTGTAAGTATCTTATAGCCAAGTCAGTATCTTATATAGCCAAGAATATAAAAGCAAGTTAGGGCCATTTGGTCAAAGGCTACAAATGAATTTGTTTTGAATGCTTCCAGTGGTCATCTGGTCTTGCCTGATAATATAATTGGTGTACATAGTCTATGCATCACTTTTCTGGGTCTATCAGTTCCATCCCAGTAAGAACTCTACAAAAATGCAGTCCTCCTCCCCATCTGAGAACTTTAACACATGAAGCTGACTTTAAAAAGAAATAACCCAGTATTCATTCAGTTGTTATAACCCCAAAACTTTGGGCCCTTCTATATCCCTTTTCGAAGGCCCAGACTTTCCTGTTCATTGCCCACCCTGCAGGCAGGAACCTGCTTTTCTCACAGCAGTGTCTTCTGATCTCTGCTGGAAGCTGGTGTTTCTTCTGCTGCAGCGGGACAAGGAGCATTTCCTTCCCCTCTTGTGTGTGTGTAACACACAACAGCACTGGACTCTTTGGTATTCGTAAAGGTCGCATTACCAAAGCAGTCCGTACTGGAGCTGCGCAAAACACAGAGGGAAGTAATGGAGGGGTGGGAGGGAAGTCCATTGGTTCACATGAGAGGAGACAAAACCAGATGGATTCAGATGGAGATGAAAATACCTTGCAAGATTACAAGCAGATCAGTGCACCCACTGCCCAGCTGTCATACTGTGAGGGTTTCCAGGAGTCATCTGGAGAAGAGCAAAGAGGAGGGCTTTGGTCAAGGAAGAGCAGGTGGGGCACAACAGGCATTTTGCTTCTTGTGGAGCTCTTTGTGTTTCTTCTGAGGGGACATTTCCCAGGGTGGCCTAGGGACGTCCTCCCAGCAGCCAAGCAGCATGAAATTGCTCCCATTGCTTGTGCAAAGATGGTTTGCTGACAGCCATCTAACCCGACCTCGGCATGGGCACCCGCACAATTTTATATGTGTTTTTCTAATGCAGATAGTGAATAAGTTTCTTGTTTAACCCAGCCTTCTCATGTAGGAGGACTCAAGGCAGAGGACAGCAGACACTGGACATTATGTATTTTCATGCAAAAAAGAAGCCAATATTAACCTCTAGGTAAAGATTTGAAGTAGAAATGGACCAGAATCAAAAGAACAAAGAAAACAGTGTTTACATCCATCCCTTCCCTGTGTGCAGTCAGTTAAGCAAGACTCTGACTAGGCTCCCCTTGAGTTTTCATCATAAAGCACAAATATCTTAAACTTCAACTTTATGAATTGCCGGCAGTATTAAGTAAATGCAAATGGCATGAAGAGTAAACATACCACATAGGATATTGCAAAGATATAAAAGCATCATTTATAATTTCTTAGAATTCTGTTTTCTGCATTGCAGTTTAAAAAAAAGTAGGTTTTTTGCAAGAAAACATAACAAGAAAATCTTTACATATAGTTTCATCTGCCAAAAATCACCTGAGCTTTGTGTGCACAGAAGTAGATATATATAGAAGAAATAGCTTCATCATAGGCAAATCTAACAAAACAATAATTTATAAAACAACAAATACTGCCAATAGATCAGATCAGCCTGTTCTGAACCTGCCACCGTTAGCACCCACATCAGATAGTTAAAATACTGCTTTATAGGGAGCAACCTATCAGCCAGTACAGAGTAAAATGTCACCTGATACCCATCAGGTCATATATTCCTTCATATTTCTCTCCCTTTGCCCTCTGTTTCTGTTCTTCAGCAGCTTGGACCCAGGGACATGGACATAATCCAGCATAGCATTTGCCCTCTGGCTCATAATTATCACTGCTTCGAGATTCAGTATTTTACCTGGGTGGAACTGTAAGCCCATAGCCAGGCACCAGCTGGAGTTTAAATGTAGTCCCGTGCCGTGCTCACAGCTGGTGTTATATTAGCAGGGAGAGAGAAACACGGAGCAGCTCTAAGCACCTCCGTATATCTTTCCAATTTTCAGCAAGCCAAGAGAGAAGCAGCAGCCCACAGCACAGTAGCTCCAATCCTGCTTTCCCCACACTGCTGCTGGTCATTCAAGCAGTGTGCACGCAGCAGGAGCCCTCCCAGGAATCCCTGCTAGCCAGCTTTAAATAAGCATCATACACCCCGGAGAAAACCACAGCAGGTACCTCTAACAACAACACACTTTCCTTTCTTTCCCCGTACAGCCGTCCTACGCAGAGTTTGACATCAGCGGCAATGTTTTGGGTTTAATTTTCAACCAGGGAATGATTTGGTAAGATATTTCCTTTTTTTTTTATTTTCCCCCTCCATTTTTAGAAAACCTGTTAGTGGAGTTAGGAAGTGTCCAAGCCAACTAGATAAACCTTTAGGTTCTGGTTTTACTGACTGATTGGCTTTCTGTGCTTAACCATAAAAGTGGGTCTCTCTCCGCTGGTTACATTCACCCGACATTTTCCAAGCCATCTCCAAGAAATGTTTGTCACAAACTGAAAAATTTTCTTTGCAACCCCTGAGAAGTGTGAGGCCTTACTGGTCCTAAGCGAGGTGGACCATACCATAACCATACCCTATGGATGCAGGTGGCTTCTACTGTGGGAGCAGAGGCATAGCACCTGTCAGCCCGCTCAGACTTCATTTGTGAACAAACCTGCCACCACACGAACACCTCTTCTTCTGTTCTTGGAAAGAGTAAAACTTCCAGTCTGTCAAAAAACAGCACCTGTCCTCTTTTCCTTTGCAGGATGGGATCCTTTTACGCACCAGGGCTCGTGGGTATAAACGTGCTGCGCTTATTAACCTCCATGTATTTTCAGTGCTGGGCTGTTATGAGTAGCAATGTCCCTCATGAAAGAGTCTTCAAAGCATCCAAGTCTAACAATTTTTACATGGGACTGCTGCTGCTGATCCTCTTCCTCAGCCTCCTGCCTGTGGCTTACACCATCATGTCCCTGCCTCCCTCCTTTGACTGTGGACCTTTCAGGTACTACCAAAACACCAAAAAGGACATTTTTGTTCTCTGGTACATGGGATTATTTTCCTGAAATTAGAAGGACTGGACTCCAGCAGGGATGGTGAAATGTTTAAATCCTTAGCAATGTGAGGCAAAGGGTCATGTCCAGCTGTGGGTTATCAACAGTCAGCTGCGAGCACTGAACCTGCTGCTCTCCTCTGCTACATGATTCCCAGTGTTTTCCCAACACACACTGATGAAAGCACCAGAGAACAGCAGGGGTGGGACAGCAAGGTGCAGCCCTCAGTAAAAAAAAAACCAAAAAAACCCAACAGGAGCATCCCTAAGGTTCTTCGGAACATTGTGGAAATAAAATGAAGTCTCCTTCATAGACACAAGAACACCCACAGCACAAGATGCATTTTACATGTTGACTTTAGCTGACAAATAGCAGGAAATGGATAGGGGTAAGCCTGTAAAATTGCTGCTCTTTTTTTTTTTTTGTGTGTGTGTGTGTGTGTGTGTGTGTGTTTGGGTTTTTTTAAATGTTGTGGGACTTTTTTCTTCTTTTAATTAGGACAGAATCAGCACTGCACAAAGCATTCAGTGGACTGGATTAACATGCCAATAAAGTCTAATTTGATTGAATAACTCCATTTCCTGGGCCTGCTGAATCTGACTCAGCAAGGAGCCAGCTTGGAACAAATTGTTCTTGTACATGCACTGTTTTAGGTTATCTGCTTGCTGACGGAGAATGACATCAGAAAGCTAAAAGACTCAGGGGAAAGGCAAGAGACCAAAATTCCCTCAGTTCTATAGCAAGGACAGGTGTCAACGAGTAATGTCAGAAGACCTGACAAGTAACTTGTTGCACGCACACTATCATTTGGAGATGACTAATCTGCAATGTGAAAGAGCTATTTCAATTCCCAATCAACCCTTCAAAAGCCACTCAGCCTGATTCAGACCCTTGGCAGCTCAGCTGAAAGCTCAGCTCTCCTGAGTTCCTGGCAGTTGATGAGGTTGGGATATGTTTATCCAAGTTTTCTTTATTGACTCTCATCAACAAGACAGAGAGTCCAACACCCTCCTGACTGGAATCCTGCAAGCTCCCAGGAGGCACCAAGCCTAAACAGGAGAATTGCACTGATAAGGTTGAATTCCCAGACCCAGAGATGCTGGGGAGAGAAGAAGGTCAATTACATAATCCAGCCCTTTACAGATTTGTTCTCCTTTCATACAAAATACTCTCATCTGCTTTATCAATCCCGTTTGAAATTAGTCTTTCACTGAGTCTCCTATTAAGCAATAATCACAGCTTGCTATTTTTGTCATTACTTAGCAGCTCTTCAAGTTGGCTCATTATTTCAGAAAGCCGGAATTTGCATATGGAAAGTCATCTCCACCATGAAAAGGCCGAATTTAACAAGATATTCATCAGAAATATATGGTTACTGCAGTCTGTAGGTTTTTATCTATTTCAGAGGGGCCAATAGTCAGGACTCATAAAGGAGTCAAGTGTGGAAATAAACATATTGATTCCAGGAGCAAGTTGGCCTAGCAAAGATTATTTGTATAATCAGTGGGGGGAGGCAGGGAGGGAATGAATGGACCAATAGATAATTTAAAATAAAGGCATTTTAAACTCCTTGGTGGCCAACAGCAAGCTGATGCTCACTGAGAGGTGAAACATTCTGTTTAGCATCATGAGACTAGGAATCATTTTGTCCCTCCAGGAGATATCTACACTCCTTAATTGACTGTTTGTCTTCCCAGTGGAAAGAAAAGGATGTATGATGTCATTCAAGAGACCATTGAGCTCGATTTTCCACTTTTTGTTGCCAAGATCTTCAGCTATGTGGCAAATCCAGGACTGATCATACCTGCAATTCTGCTCATGGTGTAAGTTCTCCTTGCAATATTACATGCCTGGCTTGGGGGAGAAGGTGGAAAAAAAAATCTGGGGTATTAGTGAGGTCTAAATACACATCATCTAAATAAATATCTTCTGCTGAGATATCTGCATGGATTAGAGCAGACACATGCTCCCTACCCCTCTTACCTTTGCCTGACCCAGTTTCCCAAAATTTAATTACCTGACCCAATTAAACACAACTTTGTAGATGAAATGCATTGCTGGCAAAAGCCTTGTAGATATCAAAGCTGTCACAGCTTCCATATGAAAAATTTTCTGTAGCCAGCAGGAAATAAATGGACAGTCTCAGCCTGGTGCCTTTTGGAGAAGCAATTTCTGTCACAGCTGGTGGTATTCAGAGCACAGCCAAGACAGGGCATTCAAAATTTACATGTTCCAAAAATATGAAGAGTTGTGAGCTTTGTTTGGGTTTGGGGGGCTTTTCTTTTTCATTTTCCAAATAATACATCTGGTATTTGTTTTAGTGCTGTTTGATCATTTCAGCTTTGAAATCAGACTTAAATCCCCAGCACCTCCAGCAGTACTAGGATTAGTTCTCCTTTTTTTTGAAAAGATATTTTTGGCACCATTCTTGAGGTTTTCCATAGCTATCAAAATGGGTAGGAGAGCTGTGGCCAAATTCTGTAGGCAGTTCTGAACACTTCAGACTAATCAATGGGAGACGGGGAGAGAGCTGGGGAGCCTGTTACATAGAGAGCTTCCTGTTCTGACTCTTCCTGGGGTATCCACACGCATCGGAGATGAGCCTCTGGGCTGATCCACTACAGCTGCCCTTGGGCACCATGATGCTCCATTCTGAGTAGCTACACTGAAGGTTATGCCATTAAATTATATCAATTACAAGTTCCATACAAAGTTTCTTGTAAAAACAATCTGAGAAAAATCCTAATTAAACTGAAAATGACATGTCACCCCTCTACCTGCCTCAAAACACTTGCTCATTTTAACCTAAAAGGGATGATCAGGTACTGTAACTTGTGCAGGCAGATCCTGCATTTGTATGGATCAGATCAGGTACGTGCAGGAGACAAGAAGTCTCACACCACATCCCCAGCATGGCCAAGCATATTATTAAATTATAAACTCCATTCCTGCGGGCTTCGCAGCAGCAGCGCAGATGCTACTGCAAACACAAAATGAAGACTGCAGAACACCCCAAATGGGCCACCTTTACAAAAGGGCTGCAGGCCAGGTTTCTGAGGCTTTGATGCAACCCTCAAAAAAGGTGATGGGAGAGAGTAATACCTTTGAGAATAATGGTTTTTTTTCCAGTGAAAATCTCCTGCCCTTTCCTCCACTGAAGCTGGGACAAGTAACAGCACAAATCCAGTTTATTTGTTGCAGAGACACCTTTTATCACACCTTCCTTCCCAGTGCTGGCTATTCCCCCACCACAGCCTTACCATCAGTCCATCTCTCCTTGAGAGACCATTTTGTCTCTGCCCTGATTCCCCTCTGAGAACTGAGTGATACCTTACGTGCATATTACCTAAAACTTCCTCATTTTCCACCCAGATACACTGCCTCTATGGCCTGTATGTATTACATGTTTGATTTCCAGTTGTTCAGCGCCCGAGAGAGAATCACAGCCCTAAAGAAGTGGCTTTCCTCATGCTGCCTGGACCAGTCATACCTACGGCCCCTTGGCAGTAGCTCTCGCATGCCCCGAGAGCATCAGGTGTTTTGCAGAGGCACTGCTTGTTATCTACATACTCACCTTCCCTGTGATAATCCCAGACAAAATCACAGTGACCAGACAAAATCACAGTGACCAGACAAGGTTGTTTCTTAATTTTCTGTCCTTTTCTCTTCTCCTTTTTGGTCGAGTCCCCACTTTCCTGCCTTGTCTCTGAAAATCTTCAAGTTCTGCTGTGGTGCTGACAGGCAGACAAGGTCAAGCTGGAGCTAGTCCTTATGCTGATCCCCATACAGTTTTTCAAGAGACTGAAACCAGGGAAATGCAAAAGCTTCATTTAGTCCTGACGAGCAGAGAGACAGAAGCTCTCAAAGCAGCAGGCAAGGCAACCTACAATCCAGCCGACATAAAAATAGCCTCTACAAAGAGCAACAGGTGGATCGTAAATGGATGGTCTGTTGATTTTGATTGCAGCCTCTCAAAAAATGTGTTTTCCACTTCTATGGACTGAATTAAGTAATTTTCTCTAGCCATGATAACCCCTTCTCTTTCTTCCAGGTGCAATCCAAAATGCATCTTCTATTTATTTCAGTTCTTAGCTCCTGGTCCCAAACAATGATGGGGTCCAATGAGTGACATGGGTGTCAAGCTTGCTGTCCTGCTTCCAACTGCCCAAGGACAAGGGAAACAGGGAATAAAGAGAAAGAAGAATGAAAGATACCATGCCCAAGGGCACATAATCTAATCCCTCTCAGGCTGAGAGTAGGATTTGAAGCTGTGGCCTGCAGAGCTTCCTGGCAGAAGATAGAAGCATCTTACTACATCAAGAAGGGGGAAAAATTAAAATTCCAATGCAGGCTAGAAAAGGACAGTGACCCACACTCTCCCCAGAACTGGGGAAGCAGTACATCAGAAAAGAGGGGTGCCAGGTTGTCATGGTTTAAGCCCAGCTGGAAATTAAGCACTACCCACCTGCTTGCTCAGCCTCCTCTCTCTCTCCCCCACCCTGGTGGAATGAGGAGGAGAATCAAAGTGAAACTTGTAGGTTGAGGTAAGAACACTTTAATAATAAAAATCGAAGTAAAATATAGTAATAATGGTGAATGATAATAATAATAAAAAGGGAAAAACAGGTGACATACAGTTGCTCACCACCCACTGATGGATGCCAGACCCCCCTTCCCAAAACCAGACTGGCCCTCATTCCAGGTAACTCCCCTGTTTATATACTGGGCTTTATGTTCTATGGTGTGGAATATCCCTTGGGTCAGTTCAGGTCACCTGTCTCAGCTATGCCCTCTCCCAGTTTCTTTTGTGTACCTCCTCACTTGCAGAGCTTGAGACAAAAAAAAAGGTCCTTGCTTGACTTAGGATAAACAAGAATCAGCAAAACACAAAATACCAGCGTGTTATCAACACCATTCTTATTCACAGCCTTGATTACAAAGTAATATTTTCTAGGCAATGAGCTTGATAACATAGAAGAAATAAAACTATCACATCTTTACAGAAGAACAAAAAGAAAAAACAATTTCCAAGAGGATTTGCAGGACAGAGAGCCCAGATCACCAAGACTGAGTTTTGGGTTAATGTTGGGCAAAAGGAAGCAAATGTGTTTCCTCTAGACAGACGCCTGTAAAAAGCCTCAAGAAAGGCGATCCTAAGCACCACTTCCTGATCTCCCACCTGGAAACCAACATGCCAGTACACAGTACCTTGCAGGGCTTAGGGTCAGGCACTCAGTTGATGAAATACTTGAGTCTGGTTTGAGGATGCTGAACCTGGGCTGGAGAAACACACGCAGGTTATGAACTATCTGGAAACGTTTTTTCTTTCCTTACCTCTTTTGTTCTAAGAGGATTTTCTACTTTATTTAAAAAAACCCCAAACAACTACAGCAGTGAACTGAACAGCTGGTACTTTTCCTGGGAATGGCACCTGAGCAGATGACGGTTATAATTTAGAAAAATAAAAGCACTCCACAAAAGCAGGAGGAGACATTTTTTTACTACCAAAATATTGCTGGCTGGTCAGTGTCAGAGGTGGCAAGACAGACCCAGACACTTGGGCATGTTTTAAAGCACAGCCTCCCTGTGTGCCAGAGGCTGGCAGCCAGCATGCCCTCTCCCATCCCCGCTTGCCTTTCAGTTCCCTTCAGCTTGGCTCAGTTTTCCCCTGGCTTTGGTGTGCCCTTTCTGGGGAAGACGGGATCAAAACAAAAGCCAGTGGCTCTGCTCCAACCTGGCTTCTGCTTGCCCTCTGCTCCTGTCTCTGCTCACTCTCCCAGGGCCCTGCCTGGGGATGCAGGATGCAGCTGGTCCTGGAAAAGGGGGAAGGAGGACCGTTCCTTGAGCCCTGCTTTCAGGAGAGGCATCAAGGCCCTATTCTACCACTATTTCCCCGGTTTCCTAGTTTTTCCTAAGGTCCCTGCGTTACCTGGTGGCAGTTCCATCTCAAGGTTGGTGCCTGGTTTCACCAAGGTTGGTGCAAAGGAAGCAAAGGGAGCCCATGCCAGCCAAGGTGGAGGCACGAGGGCAGGGTGGTCATTTTTCTTCTGTTTGAGCAGAACTGAGTTACTGGATGGGCTCAGCCTGTCTCAGCTAACCATGCCACAGGCAGCCCAATTTTTCCTAAACCGTGAGCCTCTAAAAGCAGCTGGGAGGCAGCTGGTGGGAAAACTCGGTATTAGAAGGCGGGCAAAAAATTACATGTTCTCTCCTTGTGAAACCTTCTCTTTCCCCTGATCCTATCACTACAGCAACACGGTTTCTTTTCCAGCCTCGCCATCTATTACCTGAATGCTGTGTCTGAAGCGTATCAGCGCGCCAACGCAGAGCTGAAGAAGAAAATGCAAATGGTAGGTATTGATTGATTTGGCAAAGCCACCTCTGAAACACCATACACTTCAATTTTGATGTGTAGCATATGCTTTTAAATCACTCTTCACTCCTGAACACACTGGTGACACAAGAAGATGATGTATTTTATGCTCATTCAGTCCCCTCTGATGGCATTTAATGTCTAGCAGCAGAGTGGTCACATCCCCTAATAGCCTGCTATTTCATACATCACAACTACAGTTGGTTTTCCCATAAACTGTGCTTTCCATGTACAAAAGTAAGTTACCTCGAAGTTCAGGCAATGCTTTGGCGTCTGAAATTTCCCAGGAACAACTCTAAGCCCATGAAAACCACAGCCAGATTTTGTACAAGCTGAAGAGCAAAGAGCCATAATTAACAATATGGCAATAACAATTTTTTTTACACCACTGATTCTCAAAACACCTTACAGAGGAGGCTGTTTCTGCTGTGCACACGGGAAAAGCAAGATATAGACAGATGCAACAACTTGAACTAGCAGGGTAGGATTTGGACCTCATGATAATCCAGAGAAGTTGCAACATGTAGAGGACCATAACACAGGGATCCCTGAACTCTTACGAACCAGGTCTGGCAGGAGAATACCTGCAAAAGCAAGGCTCTGCTCAGAGAATGAGTCTTAATGAGAAACAGCAAAAGTGTCCTGGTACCAGGGCTTGTGCTGATCTGGCAACATCAGTTTCCTCCAGAGCTTTTCTAGAGGGTCTCCATCCTGTTGTTGCTTTGTATGACGTAGATGTGCCCAAAATATCAAGCCTTGCATCAGGAGAGGGTGTGATATCATCAAAGGACTCGTATCAGCCATTTTACTGGCACGGGACAGGATCTAAGCCAAGGAAGCAATCCCACATAAAGCAAAACATCGCATAAGGCAGAGAGTGCTGCAACATTAAAAGTGAGGATGTGAGCGCTGAGAAATGGGACTCCATAAATTACATTTAAATGCTCAAATTCAGAGTTAATCACTCATGCACATGGCTTAAACTAAGTGCCTTGGTGCAAAGGGCATCCTTGAGTACTGCAAGAGTTGAACATGTGCTACAGCACACTCGGACTTTGGGGCACTTGGTCTATTTCACACCGCACAACCTGGCTGTGGTCAGGGCTAAAGGGATCACAAAGGAGGACTTAGCACTATCCAAAAGAACAGATTCCTTCTACCATCCAGAAGAAAATCTTTTGCAGCACTAGATGTACGCAAGTAAAGCCAAAGACAGCCCTACAGCTGATCCCTATGCCGCCGTACCTTCTTCTTCCTCTGGCATTTATCCCTGACGCCCTCTCTCACAAGAGGCTCACATTTAAAACAAACCAATTCACCAGACAGGGCAGATTGGTAGCTGCAGCAACACACAGACAGCCTAACAGACCTAAACCGTATTATCAGCAAGTGCTTTGCCCTGACAGGAACAGAGCCATTGTTTTCCAGTCCTGCCTGGGATGTACTTTCTTTCCCAGAAACACTTGGTCACTGGACCAAGATTCAGCACTTTGGACTTGTCAAAGAGATTCATTCACACCAACATACACTTAGTCAGGCCAGCACAACACCAGGGCACCATTCCCCAGATTACATCTGCGGTTTTTAACTAAACCCAATGGTTTTCATTGATGCAGCAACGCGAAGAGGAAAAAAACAAGAGAAACAACAAAGCCAGTAGCAACCCTATGCTGCAGGATCTGGAGGATTTACTTACACCAAGTACGAAGACTGAAAGTACCCCCAAACAAGCAGAAGGTAAAAATTAAACAATCTCCCCATAACACTTCTGAAAAGGCTCATTTAGCCACCAAAGTGGCTGGGTAGGATTGAGAAACTGGAGGGATACCTCTTAGCAAGGGATTGGATGAGTATAATTAACACAGATTTTGTCCTCTCACAGAAGTCCACCTACCAATGGACACCCAGGAAGGGCACATTTTTAGACTGGATTATATCTCATAGAGGCTTCTCACCGTGGGCATTGTAATCCAAAATTACGATTCACATCCCAACTATTAACCATGTCAGTCATGAAACCAGCAATTTATTCTGGGAACAACATTTAAACTCCAGTGTTGTTTCTGGGCTGATGATTAAGTCAGACTTTTTCTTCCTGAGTTGAGCTTTTCATTGGAAAACTCATCATTAACGAGGCAGAAACTTTTCACAGGATTGGGTTAGGTTTTAGGGTAAATAAATGCATCATGTAAGCTCTGCTGTGGGGGTCCATGACTGGGCAGAAGGAACCAGGAAGAGGCAATAGCACCAGGATCTGGGTATTTTCAAAGAAATTGGATCCTCCAGGCTCGATCTCCGACAGCCACTTCCTGACTGCCATAGCCTCTGGCTGTCATTTGTGAAAATTACTTGAAAGGTTTTGATTTTTTTCTTGGTACAGGTGAGAAAAGAGAATAACTCCTTTGAATTTAGATGGGCTGAGATGAACTGGAAGGTTCAGAGTAAGCCAATACAGATTCCCTCCAAAGCAGGGAGGGAAGAGAAGACCCAAAGCATTCATTTGAACAGAAATAGTGCTGGCAGTGTTTTGAGTGCACTGAAAATAAAGGCTAAAAATCAGCAAACCATCCCATGCCTGAAGTGGACCAGCATGGCTGGTAGGATTATCGTGTCTTATCAATGCATCAGTAAGAACTGAAAAGAGGGCTTGGGCAGCAAAGAGATGTACTGGCTGTTGCGTGGGGGCAGAACAGTCTTATTCCTGGTTTCTTCACTCAGATGCTCAAACACAAATCCTCAGACACTGGTTATTGCACAGAGAAGAAACAGCAGTCACTGGGGAGAGGACGAAAGGCAGTGTTTGCTCCCAAGAAAATAACATTTATAATCTTTGCTCTAGACAAGAAAATAGAGTCTCCGAATGGAACCAGCCCTGTCAGGAAACCAGGCAGAGGAGAAGTCCTGGATGGCAGCCCCATGGCCGGCGGGAGAGGAGCAGCATTCACCCGGCCATCACAAGTGTTTGTGACGCAGCCACGGACGCTGGGTGTTCGGGCACCCTACCCTGGCCAGCCCAGGCCATGGGGGCACCCACTGGGACCAGTCCCTGGAAGAGGGAGAGGGCAGCCATGCTACCCACGGGCTGCTCGATAACCTCAGTGAAGTTTCTCCCGTTTGACATTAAAATAGAGGTGCTGCATGAACTGTTGTAGTTTTGCTAGGAAATGATTACCGCATGTTGGACACCCACTCCTGGTGGTGTGTATCTATCCAACACTCTCTAACATAAATTTGTTTAGACACTTAGTAGTACTTTAGAGATGTAACCCCAAAGGCTGTGCTGATTTTTATCAGAAGGGAAATGGGAGGCGGTCAGAACGAAAATCAGCCACGACATTGCTGAATTGCTTCGCACAGGATACAGCCCTGCGGCCACTAACAGCAGTGACCTTGCTCTGTGGATCAAGTGCTTGCCAGTCCTTTCAAAGGCTTCTTTAAGTAATAAAAGTGGTGTGAGTTTACCTGTCATTTAAGCAGAGGTTTGTTGTGGGGTTTTTTTGTTGTTCCTCTGCCCGAAGAATTTAGTATTAAAATAAACAAGTGTCCCTGCTCAGCCACAAGGCAGCTGCTACTAGGAGTAGAGGATTCCTGCCAGAGGGGATTTTGTCAGCTGCATTTTATCCCTTGTGATAGCTTTCCTCCAGTCTACCTCCTCCAAACTTTCATCTTTTTGTTTCAATCTCCCTTGTGATAGCTTTCCTCCAGTCTACCTCCTCCAAACTTTCATCTTTTTGTTTCAATCTCACCATCGCTTTCTCTAGGTTCCCACTCTGCTCCTCTTTCCACAGTCTGTTGACAGCAGCTTGCACCATTATTTCAGTCCCTGCATATGATGCCTAGTCTAGCAACACCACCCAGCACAACTGAGAGACTAACAGTGCCTTGGCCTAGTTTCTTATTATAACCAGTTAGAAATTCCTGGTGCAATTTAAGAACAGTATCATCCTGATCTACAGGACTTCCCAGGTATCTGTGACAGACCTTCTCTGGGTTGACCTGCTCTTTTACACCTACAGTTTCTTCCTGTTGTTGACATAAACCCATCCCGGCCAGCTTAGATCTGGTGTTCAGATATGTTGTTCTTCATAAAAGTATCTCTAAAAAAATAAAATTCTTCAAATCCATAACCATAGATAGTAACAGTTCTGCTAAAAGTGGAATACTTGGATTTAAAAAGGTCCTCACTTTGAATTTTTTTCTACTAAACTCCATAAATCTTGTGGAATGCTATGTTCAGGACAGGAAACTCTATAATTTATTTCTCTATGTCTTGACAGAGCACAGAACATTTGACCTTCAGCCTGGGAATGCCCACCTTTCAGGAGCTGGGAAAAGGAGCCCAGTTAGATCAGACATGAGGCAGACTGGGAAAAGGATTCAGTCTTTCAGGTCTAATACAACAAAAAGTTTTAGACATCTGCTTTTTCACAGAAATTATGAGCTTAAATGTTGTGCTGTGCTTCTTTATAGAGACTTGGCTTGTTTGTTGATGTCTATGCTTTATAACAGAGACCAGAGCCCTAGAGAAGTACTTCCAGGAGATGCAAGCAAGAGACAAATAAAAAGAGACTTCAGAATTTCTTCAAAAATTAAATCATTGCACATTGTTTTCAAATACAGAAAAGTCAATGGATTGTTTCTAGAAACAGCTGTTCCTGGTGCACAGCTCAAAGTCAGTTTGGCTGTTCGCGGGACACTGCTATGGTCAGGGCTGGTCATTCTCCCAGGGAGCCTCCACGTGAGAAACTGCTCATCAGATTTATTTCCTGGGCTTGGAAGGACATTTCTCTGAGGTGGGTCCCACAGATAAGGTCTTGCCTTGCCTCTTTGCTGTGAGAGTTGCTGATGCAACATGGCTGTGGTGAGCTCTTTGCAGAGATACCCAGTCACTGAACTGGAGAAAAGCCAGACAAGAGAAGGTCTTTTCCAGGAGACAGAAGCTGTGGTCCTGCATCTTTCTTTGCAGGTGCCCAGATCAGTCAGAAAGTGCTGGGGGAAGGTGCTGCCAGCCTGCTAACCCAGAAGGATGTCATGGAAACAACACAGTGCCCTAACTTCAGCACAGCCTGTCTGCCTTGCAGATGCTGGTATCTTAGGGAATGGTTGCATGTCAAGGAAGAGTGCTCTCCTCCTCTTCACTCGTCAGCTCATACTGAAACACAATTTGGAAAGGGGATAATGTGGCTTCAGATCTCACTCACCTCTGCTAGAAAACAGAAGGAGGCTGGAAATGTGTTTGTGCATACATGTGTTCATATATGTGTGCACATATAAAGGCAACAACAAATATGAAGAAGCCACGAAGAACTCCAGACAGGTTTTGAAAACCAGAGAAGCAGAGGCAGACTTAGACCAGATGAGTAACTATTACGGGATTCGGATACTCTGAATCAGGCCCCTGAATCAGACCTGCAGTAATATGGAGCATTCCAAAGCACTTTGTCATCTCTGGAGCACACAGCTGCACATTAGCTAATTACCCTTTCGAGGCTTGTTTATCCCTAATTATAATGTGTTAGGTTCACCTGTCGATCCATGCCTTTTGCAAGCTCAGAGACTTTAGGATACAAGGGCGACAGTATCAGCCAGCCAGTTCCTGCAGACCAGTGGCAACTCTCTTCCCTGACTCCAACCCACATTGGGGTCCTCTGTCAGAGCACAACAGTTGTGAAAGGTGTAAAAATGCCAACGCTCACTCCTCATATCGAGTGAAATGATTATTCGTCTTGTGGAGTATTTTGAGTCCGTTTACCAGTTATTCACACTCAGCTGAAGGTTAAACTCCACAAACTCACTGGGATATTCAGTAGTGCTTGGTTTCATCCCTATTTTTCTATTGTTAGAAACAGAAAAAAACCCTTGTCTGAGCATTGATTTCCAACCCCTTAACATTTGTTGAAAGACTATGTCCATCTCAGTCTTCCTCCAGGGCTCAGTCTAACTTCAAGGGGAAAGAAAAAAAAAAAGAGAAAAGCTCAGTGGTGAGTACTGGGAGCCTCCTAATAACATCTCACACAGCTTACAGCTTGCATTCATAGATGACTGGGAAAGCCCTCTGCATTGCAAATTTTTCACATCTTGTACTGCCACTAGCTCAAATGCTGCGTCCAAAAGGTTTTGGTAAAAAAACCAAGGAAATATCCAAGGTTAATTATTTTATTATTCTACTCATCAGAGGTTTGGTTTTAAACAGGCAGCTCTCCTCGGCATCAGTTTTTAGTTTGCATGGCCAGGCAGAGCATCTGCTCAGTGTTACTGATGAACAGGAACATCAGCAAAATAAAAAAATTTAGAAGTACAATTTTGCAAAATATGTGGCTAAACATGAGCTGTGAAGGGGATAACAACGTGCACTCTTCTCTTAGGGCAGAAAACATAATTCGGACACTTCTATCATAATGTGCTCAGCTGTACACAAGACAAGCTGCTTTCTGTATTCTGAATGAACAGAAAAGCAGTAGACACCATTACAGGTTTGCTCAGAAACCCAGAAAAGAAAGCAAAGAATACACCAATTTTGTATTCAGTACCAAGGCTCCTTGGCTTCTCCAAAGAAGAAAACATCAGCTTTTTGCTGCAGAAGGACAGTAAGTTCTTTTCAAAAGGGAACCTTGAAACACCTGAACCTGTATTTTCAGGTAGCTTATATGAAGCTTTCCAAGGAAAGAAAGGGAAAAAAGCACTGGATGCCACCACTACTGGCAGCATTCTTTTTCCTGATAACCTCACTTATTCCAAAGAAGCAGTCAAGATCATCTTCTTTCATCCTCTGGTCCTATAGCTAATCCTGCACTATGACAAAGCCATTTATCACACATTCTGAACCTCCACAGAAATAGAATTGTCACCTTGCTTGAAAATGTGAGCTGCAGAGGTCTTGTTTATCATCCACCTTTTTCTGCTTTGGAGTCTTTCTCTGATCATGGACAGGGGAGAGAGTTTCCTCATACCAGTTAACAAACCAGACCTCTGGGGACGGATTTTTAATTTCTTTCAGGGTGCTAAGGAGGGTTGTCAGCTGCACATCTAAGCTAAAGAAACCTCTCACCTACAAACAGGTTCCAGACACCACAAGAGCCATTGTAAGGGCAAGGGCCACAAGCCACACTGGCACCAGCACCTGCTGAGACCTACCCTGAGAAACTTCCTCTGACAAATCCAGGCAAGGAAGACAACCAAAAACCACTTCCCGACACCCAGAGAAAATTCCTGATGATGGAGAGTGGGATTTTATCAGTTTATCCTGCCCCACAAGCTTGAGGAGCCCTATGAGCTCCTGCCTGGCTGGGCAGGAGCTCTGCCAGTGCCAGCCTGGGAATGTCCACTTTCAAGGAATTGAGCAAAGGAGTCTGGTTAGGTCAGACATGAGGCAGATTCAAAACGGATTCCACTTTAAAGGTCTAACCCAAGAAAAACACTCGAGTATCTGTTTCCTCACAGGAATTAGGAGCTTAAAAACTGTGCTGTGCTTATTTGTAGAGACCTAGCTCTTTTCTTGATATCTTTGGCTTATAAAAGAGACCGGAACCTTAAAAAAGAACTCACAGGAAATACAAGCAAGAGACAGACAAAAGGAGACTTCAGAATTTCTTCAAAAATCAGGTGATTGCATTTTGCTTTCAAATACAGAAAAGCCAATGGGTTATTTCTAGAAGTAGCTGCACCACTCAAAGGTGGACATTCACAGACCGGCACTGGCAGGGCCAGACTGGCGAGACAGGGCCTCTGCCAGTGTCAGGAGCACTGGAGTAGCTTCTGTGCTGGTGAAGATGCACTAAGAATCAGTGTGATGTCCTGTGGGCCCTTGACTTGACCCCAGCAGGCTGTGGTACAGCAGGTCTCCCCCCTTCCTGTGCCCCAGTATGTTCAGACCCCTCTCTGCACTCTCTGCAGCCACGTATCAGTGCTTTTGCTGCCACCCAAGCAGGTCAGACAGGGACCTTGGAGCCTGACCCCCCACCTCTCTAAACCACATCTCTTCAAAGCAGCGATGTCCTGGTTAAAAAAAAAAAATGTAGTGCTTGCCAAAAGACTTTAAAAGAGTGATTCCCCCTATTTTGATTCATGCTGCATGCAATGTTATCAGCTCTTCAGCCTGACAGCCATGGGGATTTTTTCCTCTCTGTCATGGTTTTCTTGCCATTTGCCTGAGCCCTGAGGCAGCGGCTTGTCCTTTGGCAAGTGGCAGCCTGGCTTCATCTGCAGCCAAGGCTTCATCACTCCCAAATGCTCAGATTCAGTTTTCCTCTGGGGAAAAAAGCGACTCTGAAACCCCAGGATTTCTAGGTCCTTGCCCATTTCTCACACAACGTAGTCATCAATGCTGAATCAGAGATCAGCCTTGTGTTTTAAACGGACTGTACCAACACAATGCTGTGCTGTGCTGAGCTAATGCAGGGAGGCTTGGTTTTGCTGCAGTCACAGGACCCAACTCCCTGGGGTCCCCTTCCATTCAGATGTCTATAAACATCCAAACCCAGTTGTGAGCATTGTCTCTAAATCTTAAATTGGTGCCACGTGGTGCTACTCAGGGAATACCCACATCCTCCATGACCTCAGCAAACAGAGGCCACTGAGCTCCCACATGTCAGGAGACAGTCTGTGTATGCATGTATCCACACAGGCACCGAGATCAAGATGAGTGGATTTTTAAAATGTTTCAGAATTGATATTATTTTCTGCACCACTCCTTCATGATTGACAGCAAAGCTAGAGAGCGCCGAAGCACAGAGACTTCTCTGCAGCTGGTGCTCCAAGCGCACAGGTGGAGGGAGGAGAGCCGACAGGGAGGGAGGGAGGGAGGGATGGAGGGATGCCATTTCCCAGCAGGCAAAGGCTTCATGTGCATCAGCTTCAAACCCCCACGAAAAGACCCAATGGACAAAAATCACCTGAAGGTGGCAGAGAAGCCAAGGGGAGGAACGGGACAGCCACTGAGAGTCTTCTCTACCTCCTGGGGACCAGACCCAGGCAGGAGAGCAACAGTGGGACACGAGATTCCCCAGTGCTGAGCTCAGCTGTGCTCCCTGGAGGTTCACACCCAATGAGAGTGGGATTTAGCATCCTTTAACCCAGCTCACAGAGCTGGGAAATCAGGAGAATAAGAAATTCAACAGCCCTGCACCTGCCTTAGGGTCAGCGTGGGGGTAAGGACACACTGCACCCACCACTGCTACACAAGGCAGTGAAAAAGCTTTGCAAGGAAACAGCTGCAGGATATAAAAGCAGGAGAGCTTCTCCATTAGGAACCGAGCAATGCAGAAGCTGCCAGTGTCATCCCTCTCCTGGCAATGTGGGAGGGAGAAAAAATAACTTCAGCTCAGTTGAAAATAAAATGAAAACAACCGTAGCAGCACAGTACTCTTTCCTGGACTGCTTGAGGACAGACAAACCATCACAGTGATCAAGTGCACAGATCAGGTTAGTAGGAGGTGGAACATTATTTTAATGGCATTACTAACTCACTTTTCCAGGGAAGAGCAGCTGCAGAAACATCCCAAGCAGCTGTGTCCTCTCCCTTCCTCCATTCTTCCTCCCTCAAAGCAAAGTTGTTTGGGGGAGCCAAGGCTTTTCCTGCAAAAGCCTGCAGATCCAAACCTTCCTCTAATTAAGAAACATTTCACACATATGGGACTTCTGGGTTTTTTTGGATAGCAGCAGCAGTAAATCATTCAGTGCCTTGGCAGATGTTTAGGATCCTCAAAATATGAAGGCTATTATCAGATTTATTTTAATAAGGAACCTGGAGGGCTCAGGACCAGGAAGAGAGGAAAAAAAACCCCACAACCATAATAAAAACCACTCCTTCTTCATTAGCCAGAGCACTTTGCTACAGCAGCTTGGACAGAGCAGCACAAACACTGCCTGAACACCAACGGAGCTTCGCTGCCACCACAGCAGCACCGCTGCAGCTTGCAGGTCCCCCAGCTCCAGCAGCAGCTGCTGCAGCTTGGAAACAGCTCCAAGGCCAGGGCTGCAGGGCTTTTGCAGAGGCCCCTGGCAAACTCAGCTTCTGCTACCCAAGAAGCCCAGCAGTTTTTGGAGGAAAAGGCTGCAGAAGTATTTTGATGCTGCATTTGCAAATATAACAAATGAGCCACTGGCAAGGTTTTCTTCACAAGCAGCTGCAGCTCTGCCTGGGGAACTCTCCGCAGTTTCTGCTCAATTTTCCACACCCCTGTCACCATGCCCACGTAGGTTGGGGCTGTGCCACAGCAGCAGAGAGCCCGCAGTGGGGAAACATCTGCCTTAGCACTGCCCTGAGCATTGACCTGTGGACAAAAGCAGTTCCCTTGTGCAGAAGTGGTGGAAGTCTGTTGTAACTCATCTCCAGGGAAAGTCCAGTGTCACACACACACATGCCCTTTCAGAACTCTATGTCCTCCCAAAAACCTATGCCAATAACATGGAGGGTAAGTAGCTTTTAAAGACCTTTGGCTGGCTCTGAGGAGCTGAACTAGTTGTGCTGGAACAGGACAGGTCACCACTGGGTATGCAGCACTGCCATGGTGCCACTGAAGCCAAGGAGTGTGTTTGAACTGATTATCCACCAAACAGCCCAAACCATCCCATTGTTGGGGATGAACCAGACATACATTGCTTACAGAACTCCTCCAACCCAAAGTCCAGGAGAAAAAACAAATCTCCACCTAAAATAAAATGTTTCCTCTTTCCTGCCACCACCACACCTCAAATTCAGAGGAAAGAATATAGAAGGCAAGGCAGAGCCTCTGAAAATAATATCTGTTTAAATTATTTGTGAGACTACTGTTCCACCCAGCCACAGGTGAGAGGGGAGCCTCTGGGCAGTTTTGAGGGCTCCAAAACACCCAGTTGCATCCTAGACAGGGTCCCTTAAATCTCAGTAACCAGGAAGATGTGCCAAGCACACGTTTGCCACAGGGGTCCCTATCATACCAGCAACATACTGCCTGAGCAGCTCCCGCAGCTGCTGAGCTCACCCCAGCCTTGGAGAGCAAGGAGGCAGCTGCTGATGCCTCCTGCCCACCCTGCTCCCCTCGGGCTTACACTGCCCCATGGGAGGGACTCATTGCTCCCCTCCATATTTTGTGTTGCAATTACCTTATCAGCAGAAGAGCAGTGCCTGCCAAATGGACACTAGAAGGCAAGGTCAATCCACTATTCTTGTAATGGTAGAAGAATTAAAATAAAATTTAAAGAAACGCAGAAGCTTGACACCTACCTTAACAGAGCAAGCTCCATCCCTCAGATCCCAGGGGAGTAGAGACAGCACAGGTCACAAAAGAATGGCTTCACAGAGCACTCATCCCACCAGGGCACCATTTAGAGTTGATAACTTAGCATATTTTAAATCACAAGTCTCAGATTTGACATTTTAATGAAGTTTCTCTTTCTATATTCAAGGTATGGTTTGAGAAATCCCAGTTCTCATTTTGAAACAATAAAGACAAACATGTAGCTTTCACAGAACAAAAATAAAATTTGAAACAAGATGCAGGGGCAGCATAGGAATCAAGGAGAAATCCAAGACACTTAGGGAAAAGAATTATGACTTAAATTTTACCTCAAAACTTTTCAAAGGGCTGAACTCCTGAAATCAGAAAAACTAGTTGCTAGACTTCTCAGCCCTTCTGAGAGAGCTGATGGAGAACCACTGGCTGCTTACAGCAGACGGACAAAGTGGGGTTGCCTCACAAACCCAAGAAGAAAAGCCAACAGCACTTTCATTCCTGCCCCACACCAGTCCTTGTGAGAAAATGGTAGGAGACACTTCAGCCCATGGCACCTGGGGCTTGTAAAACCCTACTCAGCCGGCAGCAGGAATTCGGCTTAAAGGAGCCTTCAGAAAAGATGCTGCAGAGAGGGAAGTGGTGGTGCCTTTTTTTTTTTTTTTTTAATCTTTCCTCTCAAATTAGAGCCTCTAACAGCAAAATAACAAGTGAGGGAAATTGGCACACAGCTGATTCCCTCTCTGCATGTGCTGCTTAATTTTTTCACGTATAAACAAAGCCAACAGGTGCAGTGAATTGCATACCTGGGAGCTTTGGGAGTATTAGGGAGAAGACAAGTCATTCTAGAAAATGCTGGAAGCAATAAACCAAACAGAAAAGATGAGTTAGAAAGTTTCCAGCATGGACTTTCTTCAACTAGGAGCACTCGCAGCCATCAGCATCCCACACTTGCTCCCTTAGGGAAATTAAAATGAAGATCAAGGTTTGCAGCTGAGCATAGAGGCAACAAGTTCAACATTCAGACACTTACAGGAAAATAGTAGGGTTTTGGTTGTTTGGGGTTTTTTAAAGTATCTTATGGTCCCTGTGAGATGGCACCATTCCGGTACAGAAGGTCAAAATGCCAGGCCAGGGGCAGCTTTGTACCTTCCCTCCCCGGGTGCTGGCTCTGTCCAGCTCTCCTGCCACGCTGCCAGCGGCGGCCGAGATAAGGACAAACCAGGAATAACAGCCCCATCTACTGGAGGCTGGGAAGTGATCCGCACACTCGGATTTTGCAGTTCTGGAACGCACCACCGTCCTTCTAACACCAGCCATGTGGGAGCGATGCTCATGTGTCTGCCTGCTCCCGGACAGCCACTTCTGTCGCCATGCCAGCGTCTGAGTGGCAAAGGCTGGTGTGGTTGTCCTGACCTAGTTCAGACCCGAAAGGCAAACATCCAGACCATCTTCAATCTGAGCATCCCCTGGGCTCTCTAGAGGTAAGGTGGCAAACACTCTGGACCCAGTTCTTCGGGCAATGCTAACAAATCCAACATTCCAAGTGAGAATTTGAGCTTCACAGCAGCTTTCCAGGCTGTACAGCTGCACCCTGACATTCCAAGCTGCAGCACAGGATGGAGCAGTGCCAGCATGCCCCATGATGGCAAAAGCTTACCCCAGCCTTTGGCACAACCATCCTCACGGCAGAGCAGCTCTGAGTCTTGAATTGTCCCACACTTCTCATGCCGAGCTCCCTGCTTTGCAAAACCCTAAACCTGATCCACATATGCAGTGGGAGGGTGTATAGTCCCACTGAGCACTCAAAATGTTGTTTCAGTCCTCAGCATCCAGCTCTGGCCCATTCAATACACTCTGTTCCCTTCTGAGCTGCTAAAACCCAAGCCCCACACTAAGGGTAGTGGGCACAGGCTGTCCGTGTGCACTGTGGCACCCCTCGTCCTGCCCAAGTCACCAGCAACACGGTACCAAAATGAAGAGTGAGCTGTATTACTCAACCCAAGGAACGCTCCTGCATGTGGGGCAATGGCATTTAGCATGAAGACTAAGGCCTTCTACAACAGCAGGTTTCGCTGGCCCTCAAAGCATGGTTAGGGGAGCCATAATTTCAAAGGATGCATCCTGCTTCCCTTCGGAATTTATTTTATTCATGCTTGAAGAGACCTAATAAAAGCAATCTTGTAGCCAGCGAAACAAACGCTGACAGAAGTATTTAGGACTCTGTCACATGAGAAGACACACCAGTTAAACTCAAGTCTTTTTTAACACTTTATAAATTGAGGGTTTAAGCAGCAGCCCAGAAAATACACGTTCTTTCAGCTACAAAGATAGCAATCAAAAAGATATCTTCATTATGCAGTTCTGTTTATCAGTGACTACTGAGTGTATAAATGAATAAAGTATAAATAAAAATTACATGCTCCCTAAGCTGGACAGCAGAAAAATGGCAGTGAGTATTCTTAAAAATCACAAGTACTAAAAAACCAAATAAAACCAGGTTCAGAAATCAGTGCCCCACAAAGCAATAAACTGAGAAAATCAGTGTTGAGACATAGCCAGATTGTACCCATGCCCAAGGTGTTTATCACAGTCTGCCTTCTTTGGAATGCTGATAATCAATTTGAAGTTCTTTATTCCCAGTGCAACATACAACTTTAACACTGTTCTACCTTTACCTGCCATACAGACTCGATGCAAATCAGGTTTTCACCAACTCTGAGGCTTTGTGGTTTTCACAAGCTCTAGGCTGCAAGAGCTGGGAGCTGGTAGTGCCAAGCATTGGCTAGAGGAAAGAAACTGCCTGAAATGCTGGCTGTTGTCTCTTTGGAAGCTGCAGGGCAGTGGGGAGATGCTCTAGCAACACCTTGGTCCTATAGCAATAATGAGATTAATAGGGAATGTTTTTCTTTTTTTCTCCCTCTGCCAGGACACACATGCTCAAGACAGTTCATCTGTCCAAAGAAGGTTCAAGGTACACAGCTTTGGAGAGTGCTGCATTCATGACAATTGCAGATTTACCATGTGCTTTACTCCATGGAGATGCTATTAATCCAAGGAAGAAAAAATTTATAAGATCCACTCCAACTGCATGCTCATAGTCCTGGGTGGGAAGGAAGCTTCCTGAGAGGAGCAGTGAGGTGAATTCATCACACACACTTGTTTCCTTTGCATGCTTACTTACATGGTGCACTGATTTTAGTAAACAGTATGACTACACCATACTCCTAAAAGTCAGCATCAAACATCCTATAGCCATTTTCACTGTTTCACAAAGCAAAACAGACTACAGATGCAAAGACTGGAACATTTTTGCAGCCTGGATTTAAGTAGAGAAACAAATCTCTTCGACCGTGCATAAAGCCCTTTGCTTCCTACAAAAGAAAAGCTTGGTATAATCCTACAATAATACATGGATGCTAAAAGTATCGTGATTATTTGGGCAAAGAAGTGACTGGAGAGGAAAAGGAACACCTGTGAATGGTGGCATGTAAATTAGGGACGGAACTAGAAAGCTAGAGGATGAGATTAATGGATCACACAGTAGCACACTGGCAAGGACTCCAACAGCTCATTTCTCCAGAGGCGTTCTACTATGCTCAGCAACACCAGCCAGCTCCTGTTGAGACCAGCTCTGGAAGAAGGCTATCCTAAGAAGCACACCTAGCCCCATTCAACCCAGCTCCATCAACCCAAATCAAATAGAAGGCCACAGAGAAAGGAAACACTACCATGACCCTCAATGGAAACTGTCACTATAAGGAGATCTCTGCCTAAGCCATTTGGGTCAAATCATATCAAANAATAATACATGGATGCTAAAAGTATCGTGATTATTTGGGCAAAGAAGTGACTGGAGAGGAAAAGGAACACCTGTGAATGGTGGCATGTAAATTAGGGACGGAACTAGAAAGCTAGAGGATGAGATTAATGGATCACACAGTAGCACACTGGCAAGGACTCCAACAGCTCATTTCTCCAGAGGCGTTCTACTATGCTCAGCAACACCAGCCAGCTCCTGTTGAGACCAGCTCTGGAAGAAGGCTATCCTAAGAAGCACACCTAGCCCCATTCAACCCAGCTCCATCAACCCAAATCAAATAGAAGGTCACAGAGAAAGGAAAAACTACCATGACCCTCAATGGAAATTGTCACTATAGAGAGATCTCTGCCTAAGCCATTTTGGGTCAAATCTTATCAATCCAGAACAAGTTACAAGTTCTCTGCTGGCCTTATCCAACATCAACACTGCACTTACGAGAAAAAAAATGCAATAAACAAGCCAGTGTCTCTAGGATTTGCTCCTACCTCTTCTCCCTATTCCTCTACACTGCCTCAATATATTACATCTGCCAGGTATTTGCCACAGGGGAAGCTCTGGCAGATGCAGGATCTTCTGCTATGTCTCTGCTGCTGTCTCCACTCCTGTGCCAAGACCTTTCCTACCCTGTGCCTCTGGCATGCTGAGGCTCATAGCCTTCCCGCAGTGCGTCCTCTGCTGTCACAGCCAAGGCTGCCTCCTTTTCTAAAAGGCTGCTATTCATCCCCTCTGCAGTGCTGCAGGCAAACAAGCTCTCCCACTCTACCCGTTACCCCAAAAAGGTGATTCTGAATCCACATGCAGAGATCTGCCTCCTGACCAGGCTGTGCAGATCCACCTGCCACTGCCAGTCCTCAGTTCTAAGAACGACAATCCTGAAAGCTGAAGCGATACTTTAGGAAATACTTAAAACAACCACATTCCAGAAACACGCCAGGAATATTTCAGCAGAACCGATTGATTTAACAGCACCATCACCCACACAGAAGCTGTCTGATGACTTCTACATACTCATTAGCAGGAACACATTCACATGAAGGAAGTTACACAACAGATAAAGAAAAGGGACAATGGTGAAACAGTAATAGCAGAGATTCAGTGTACGGAGGGCTCTGAGTTTGCAAATTTTTAATGTGGCAGAGTGAAAACAAAGTCCAGGCCAACAAATCTTTTGGGGCAATCTCAGATCTGGGGAGTCAATCAGCAGGTGCTGTACAGGCTGTTGTTCTTGAACGAACAACCATAGTCCCAAAATGACCAGGCTCTCAACCCACCTGACACACAAGTGACAGACCTCTGGGGGCAGGAAGGAGCCTTCCCCCCTCCCTCCATGGGTGCTAGGAAGTAAAGTACTGGAAGGTGTGCCACAAGCACACATCTGAGGAGCACACACAGAACAAGGAGGGCTCTTTCAGGAACAAATGGTGAAGTGCTCACCACTAAATGCTGTTCATTATTAACAAAATCTTTAGTCACCTTGCATGTAATAGGTAAAGACGAGAGGAAGGAAGATCAGTCTCCTTTGGACAGATACTGTGCAGTAATATACGTATTTGCTTTAGGGTTTTTTACTGCTAATATGCACTGTTACAGTAAAATGAAATGAACACGTGCCAAGAGAAAACATTCTTTACAGGTTGATTGGCAGTGCTGAAGGTACAAAAAGGACTTTCTGCGACCACACCAATATGGATGGTAAAAAAAGGATCCAATCTGAACAATCTTCACCTCCAACAAAAGCCCATTTCTCTTGAGGGGTCTACCTCCCATTATTGCTAATAATCACAGCAATATAATCCTCATGAGCTAAGGCAGATTAATTAATACGGTGGTTTTTTCTGAAGATTCCTGCAGTATTTTTGAGGAAGGAACTGGCAGTACTGATGCTAAAGCTGGGATTCCATCAGAGGAGCAGCTCCCACTCAAGGGCTCTGTTCTCCCCTCTGTGCAGTCAGGCCACCTCCCACACCTGGTCACCAGAACCTTCCTCATCCTGCAAACTTGTGAAACCCCAAGCAGAATGACAAGAACAGCCCATTTGGGTGGACCCAGCTGGGCTGCTAAAAAAAAAAAAACCAACCAAACAAAACAACCAAAAGCAAACTGCTCGGCCCCAGGTCACCACCTCCCCTCTGGAGAGCACACACACTGTTGCCTCCTCACCAGGGCAGAGCCAGGGAAGGCGGGAATGTGAAACCAGCGCCTGACACAGACAGGAGGGGCAGCCCAGCGAGCTGCAGCAGGCAGGGACAGAGCCCACAGCCCCCAGCTCCATTCAGCAGGGTGTAACAGACACCCCACTCTTGCCTGAGGACTGCACCCCATGCTACCCACACGTCACCAGCCAACAACTTTACAAACGCGGTACCAGCACAGTGTGTACTAAACCAGCCTTTATTTCTCTCACAGTACAGCAGGGCTGAAGTTAAGACCATTCTGTGGCAGTGCCAACCCACTCAGTAGCCTGGGCTGTGGGAGCTGCTGACCAGTCCTCGGTGGCAGGCTGGGCACTCCAGTCCTCTGCAATCACAAAGACAACAACACTGAGTGCTCCCCAGCTCCTTCCATCCACAACAACACCCCTCACCCCCTCCCACAGACACCTCCCCAAACTGACCTGTGGGGAACTGCTGGATGGGCACAGACGGCACCTGCACTCCCTCAGACCAATCTGCAACCTCAGGCTGAGGAGGAGCAGTGAATTCAGGTGCCGGGGCTGTCCATTCGGTCTGGAATTCCTCCTTCGTCACTGCTTTCTCGGCAGCTGCCTGTTCCTCCTTTTCAATCTGCAGTGGAAGAGCCCAGCCTGAGTCTCCCAGGAACACATCCCAGAACACAATCCTTACTATCAAGCATCAAACAGGCATACAATTAACCAACCACCACATAAAGTGTGAAGTGCAATCATAATATTGGCAAAACCTGTCCTCGACAGCAGACACATGGGACCATGGGATAGGAGCACAAGTGAAACATCTCAGAGAGACACACTTCCTTGCCATGAGGCTCCTACCTCCTCAGGATCCCTGTAGAAGTACAGGTCAGGCATGACTTCCCACGGGTGCTCACGGGAGATGGTGCCACGCATGCGCAGGACCTCCCGAGCCAGCATCCACCACATCAGACCCACTGAGTGGGCTCCCTGGAACAAAAGAAATTAGGTAAGAGTCGCTGTAAAGCTAAACCTTTGCAGAAAGAGCAGAAGACTCATTTGCACCTGATCCAAGGTTCATGCTTGGTGAAGGACATTACTTGCCAACACCAAACTTATGTACTTGGGACTCAAAAAAGGTCAACCTTTTAAGTTCCCACTGACATTTTCAGAAGTCATGGTGCCATTACAACATGGTCTGAAGTAACTCTCCTTTTACAGAGTTTCATGTGGCTCACCACCCCCATGTGAATCTCATCCAAAAGGGATGATGCTCACCACATATTCAAGCATGAAGAAATTGAAAACTTGACCAAATAAACAAACCTTACACACATCCTCACATGTGGCTTACACTAGTTTTGGTGACCGGCATCTAGATAAAGATCAAAGATAGCTTCTCATCTTCCTAGACTTTACCTTTCAGGTGATTTCTGGCAAGGTAATGTTTCAGAGCAGTTTCTCCATAGTTCACTTTAATCTTTCGTTCATATTCACGATCTGTGGCAAGAATGACTACCAAACTCCACTCACTGGGCCACAAAGACCCTCATGGCGTCAGGGAAAAATCCTGCCAGGTTACTATAGCACACGTCCTACACTTGAGAGTTCCTTGGCCAGAAACCAGCCTCAGCTCCAAGCTCCAACTGTGTGCAGTTTATTTTCTCCTCCCCACCCGCCTGCCAGTTTGCAAGAGACATTAATTAGCTCATCCCCCGGGGATACATGTGAGATACAAGCCAACCCTCCCTTGCAGAAAGCATCCATCCTGGAAGCCCAGGGCACGCTCCGGAGGAAGCTGCCTGGAATGCCAGAATGAACTGTTACCTTGTTATTGCAGGGAATGGCGATATCCACGTAGCGTAGCGGGGAGTCAGTGTTGCACAGGGCGATGGTGGGGATGTTAACGTAGGACGCCTCTGTCAGTGGCTGGTGATCAGCCCGGGGGTCTGTAACCACCAGGAGCCGTGGCTCACGGAAAGCCGCTTGGATCTGGTTTGTGAAGGTGCCAGGGGTGAAACGCCCGGCAATAGGAGTAGCCCCAGTGGCAGCAGCAAACTTCAGAACCGCACGCTGCAAAAGGGACACGGCAAAGGTGAAGCAGGGAAAGGGCATTTCAACCAAGCCAGAAAACTGCATTTCAACCAAGTCACTGTCAGTGAACATGCACGAAATTCAACTGAACTATTTGTTTCAATTCCTGTGAAATCAGGGCCTCACCACCTCAGAAGGAGACAATAATGTTACTGAAAAGAACTACACCATGAGTTCAAAAGATCGCTTCACCAGCAAAGCGCAAAGTCAGGATATGGAAAAAAGCCTCCTCTTCCCCTTAAGTTATTGGCAAGCTCTACTTCAAACTCTCATAACCAGATCAGGAAAGGGGGAATAAAACTTAAAGCTTACGGAAAAAGCAAAGCACGTTTTCTTCCATTATTTCTACATCCTTTTATCATCCAGGAGCTTCAAGGAACTACAGAAAAACTCAGCAGTAAATACACACAAATTGTAGCTGTGTCCATTAAAATTGCAGTTGGCAGTTCTTAAATGCAACAGCTTCCAACTTCTCAGGCATGTGGCAGGGCCTACTATCAAACTCCAATCCTAGAGGGAGCCCCTCTCCTGGTGTTAGCGAAAACCCTGCCATCGTTTGCTGTCGCACACTTCCGACACTTGAGAGCTCATTGGCCAGAAACTGACCTCAGCATCAAGCTTTAATAGTGTGCACATCAAGCCTACGGGAAACCAAGCTTTTCCTTCAGAAACCCACCCCTGTATCTCCCTAAACATTTGTGGCCCCACCTGCAGTTACCTAAAGAAACTAAGCTCAAAAACTCCAGTGACTAATGAGATTTAAAGGTTATCACCTTCTACAACAGAATGTTTTTGCTAAAAATTCAGAGTCAAAATTACAAATATACCTTGCTCAGTAACAGAGAAAATTTCTTCTTTGACAACTTTTGTATCACGTGCTTACTGTCCCCAAAAAGTCAGTGCCAATGACAAACAGTATTTCAGGGAGGAAGCAGCCACCAGGGGACTACTAATATGACAGAAGTGCAAGAGGAAGAAGGACATGGAAGAAAAACAAGTTATCAAACACCCTGAAATGGGGAATGGGCTTTAAGCTGCTAAGTGCAGCACAAAAGCCGTGTTTACAGAAAGCATTCCTATAGTTAAAACCGGTGTCATTGCCTGTTATCACCAAGCTGTCACTGGCAGGCAATGATGCATGGCAGGGGAGTCCCCGCTCCCAAGACTGCAGGCTTCCTGATGTCCATACCTGTCCAGTGTTCCTGGAAGAAATGACGCTCACATCAGCTGGGTTCTCAATGGCAACAATGGCACGAGCTGCCAAGAGCAGCTTTTCCCAGGTCCTCTTCAGATTGATGATGTAAATACCTGTTGGCAACAAAAGGCTTTAGAGCAGTCAGCAAATACAAGATCCTAAAACAGGACAGCACTCCTCTGCCATTACACCTGTCACATGGCTGTGGTTACTCCAAAATTCATAGTATCATCATCAAGGTTGGAAGAGACCTTTAAGATCATCCCATCCAGCTGTTCACCCAGCACCGTCACTGTAACCACTAAACCATAACACCCAGCACCATATCCAGGGCCCTCTTAAAGGTGACTGGGCAATCTATTCCACTGTCTGATCACCCAAGCAGTGAAATTTTTTTTTCTATTATCTAATCTGAATCTTCCTTGTCTCATTTAAAGGCCATTTCCTCAGGTCCTCTGACTGCTGGCAAGTAAAAGAGCCTGGGCCCTCCTTTCAGGTAGTTGTAGAGAATGATGAGGTCCCCCCTGAGCCTCTTCTTCTCAAGACTAAACAAATCCAGCTCCTTCAAACATTCCTCACGACGTTTTCCTGATCTTTCAAAAGCTTTGCTGCCCTTCTCTGTACATGCTCCAGCACCTTAATGTCCTTTATGAAATGACGACATTCTAGCTAGTGGAAAGCTATTCCAAGGAAAACCTTTCCCTTATAGTTTTAATGTCACACATTCCAGCATCTGTCATCAAGAACCTACACCTGGTATGAGTTTAAATCTTAAAAAAAAAAAAAAAAAA